>JAQQBS010001424.1:6407914-6555113 GCA_030347275.1 Microctonus aethiopoides
ATATATATATATATATATATATATATATATATATATATATATATATATATATATATACATATATATATATATATATATTTTTTCTTGGTTTTATCATTTAACGTTTTCTTCATCTGCTTCATCACTCGTTTGCATTCATCTGTATCTCCATTTACAGCTGCATTCTGTATCTGTTTTTTTTTTCTTCTTCATTTTGTATTTATACATATGTATTTGGGATAACGAGCTTGCGCAATTCTAACTGCTTTTGTCATTGGAGGGGACTTTAACGAGCCAAGGCACCAAATCACTGAGTTTATTGTGAATTTAAATGTGTAAAAAAAAATGATCTGAAATGATAATAGAGAAAAAAGAAACATAAGATTAATAATGAAAAGGAAAAAGATTTTATTCATGTATATAAATTAGTGTTTAGATATAAATATTTATATTTGTCATGGTATATTAAATATAAATAAATAATTTTGCTATTCTTTCTTATAGCCATTTGTTTTATGTATTACTTACTTTATTTTAATTTTATTTTTATTTGATTGCCGGTGTATAGTACTTTTCTCATTAACAATCATGTTGAATTCGTCAAGCCCATGACGCACCGGAAGAGGGTCAAGTATCACAGGCGTTAGGCGGCATATCATTGTGACAGACACCAGTGTAAAATTTACGAGCGACGTGTGCATGTAAGAATCGTTTGAACGTGTCTGCTCGTGCGCGACTTGTAGCCACTACTGTTGAAACATTCACTTTGGAGTCAATGGGATATAACATTATATAGATATCACGAATATAGTTATTGTATTGCTGTTGTTGGTGTACAATTAATATAATGATTATTAACAATAATAATACACTCTAATCATTGTAAAATTGAGAATGAAATAAAAGTAAATAAATATAATATATTAATCGATTTCAATTGGTATATAATTTTATCGTGTTAATTAACTAATCCAGCTCTTTCTTTTTTTTTTTCTTTTTTAATTATTTGTTCATTTCTTTCCTCTCATCTAAAAGTCTTTGAACTTTCACTTGCACTTTACATTGTATTGCAAGACGTGTAATTGTATTTATGTCATTAAACTCATTTTACTTTTTTTTTTTCCACTTGGAAAACCGGGAAGGAACATGGAAATTTTCAGCACGTCGTAAACTCGTGCGCGTTCCTTTACCTCGTTTGTATATATATTACGTGAGTGGAAACGATTTGCAAACGATCATCGCTAATCGGTTTTGGACGACCAAAAAGAAACCTTCGTCCTTTCTTTATAATTAGTTATTTATTTTTCTTTTCATTCTCTTATCTTATGTCTGTTTCATTTACTCCTTTATATATACAGTGAATAATTTTTTCACTCTTTCTCTCCCTCACAAAGTCGCTTCTCCTTGGGTATACACAACCAGCAATTACAGAGATTACTTTTTTAAATTACTCAGGTGCACGCGAGACATCTTGAAGATCGCATCTGGCCCAAAAGATCTTTCTCCCTGTCGTTCGTTCAATGCTTTTAAAAAGCGGGTTAAAGAACTCCAAAGTCTCATCCTATGTATTCGTATTTATGTATGTATGTATGTATGTATGTATGATATATATGAATGTATGTGTATCATAGTTATATTTCACTGAATTTGCACAATCTGATTCATCAATTAGTCTTTAATTATAATTATGAATTATTTGCGTGACTGTTTGACATTGAAATACTGAAAAAGAAAAAATAAAGAAGAAGCATTTATAAAGATTTATATTTATTGTGCTAAACCATTTCTTTATTTACTGTATTGCTGTTGTGGGCGCTATCCAGAACGGAACGAACTGCGCGAATCGCATTTTTCATCCGGCCGCTTCCTTTTAATTGGGCCTTGATGGCGATAAATATGTCCGCTTGTTCGGTTCTCGACCTCAAAAAAACAAAAATAAAATATTGAAATAATGTATAAAAATAAAATTAAATAAAATAAAGAAAATTGTTTTACAAAAAGGTATTTAACGATATAAGAAAATTACATAGACTCTTTTGGATAATTACAAATAAATATCAAAATTATTAAGTACATAACCTTAAAAAAAATAAAATGCGTTTTGGTGAGTGATTCTGTTCATGGTTTAAGAGATATATAATTACTGTTTTATTTATTTTTTTCTCTTTAAATTGTTTATCTTTAGCAATCCCTGGAGGTGTTGAGAAAGAAAACCTTTTAAATACTTTATATAACGTAACCGGATATGTTCATGGATGTCACGCTGTTTACATGTAACAATAGAAAAACATTAATTTTTATATATACATATAAAAATAAAAATTTAGGTAAAAATGATTGAGCAATCCTATACACAAATGTACACATATAGAAAAAAAAAAAATAGTAACTGGTGGTCTAATTTTCTGACAGTGACATTTACCTAAATTTCTTAAGAAATGAGATTGTCTTACGGTAATTATATATTTGAAAAAAAAAAAAAAAAAGGTCAACACAAAAGTATGTTGACAAACGAAATTGTGTTTGAATTGAATGTTGTTCCAAGTATAGAGTTTGTCGGTTGAGTTTGATTATTTCCCCTTGCTGCTGCGTGCAAATAAAATGTTGACAATGGCAGCAAGTAGTGTAAGCAAGCAAAAGGAAGAAATGTAACTGAAGAACGCCATGGTGTATATATGTGACCCACTTGAGAGAATGCCAGATGAGAAGGTGCAAAAAGAACGTTTTCTTGCTAATTTTTTTTTTTTCTCTTTCTTATTTCTTTTATCTTCACATGCGCATAATTGTCTGATTTGCTCACGCTTTTATAATCTCTAAACCTCTACATCCGATAGTAATGCAAAGAGAAACGTTTTATACATTACTTATTCTAATATTCTTGCCTCGTATTTTAGAGAAAACATTTTTTTTTTCTTCTTTTATTTTATGTATATGAATCATCTTGATGTTCCATTAAATTCTGAGCAATGAAAATTTCCAACGATGACTAAATATTATTCCGGTAATTGAAAGACTATAGGGGCCACCATGGTGCTTTCTCCTACTGAGGGGTAAAGAGAAAGTAGGAAATATTATACGCTCATAACAATTAAACACCGCACTCTAAAGCTAATCAATGTCGAGCTCAATCAAAAAGACAATTAAACTGGTAATTAAACAGCTCTATTGTCATAAATACCTATAGAGAAATTTTAATACCTAAACAATTGTTTTAATATCATAATGAATCTCATATTTTACTTATATTATTAATATAATAAACATAAATAATAATATCCTACATATTTATTTATAAACACGTGCGGGATATAAATTAATTTAAAATAATACTGATTAACTTGAATAATAGAAATAAAGATAATATCTAATGTCTCCTGTTATTGTGCACATCCCCTGCGGATGAATTCTCACATTATATTTATTTCTAACGATATGAGTCTCTTTCCTTTTATGGAACTTTCACCAAATTAGCGCACATAGCAAACACACAAGTATACACAAGACGACTAGACACATGAGCACAGCTGTTGCGTACCATTGTATACTATTAGATAGGGCTGCTTATAACCCGCTTTCGCTTTCGAAATCATAACAGTGCTATCATGAAACAGAGAGAAAAAGAGAAGCTTATAGTTAAAGAATTTAAATATAATTATAATTTTCTTCTATTCTATATTTGTTTTCCAGAGTGAGACATGAAGAAATCAACAATGAAAAAATATATGGAATGACAAATATTTTCACGAATAAATAGAGCGCATTGAAGAAAATAGAAAAAAATTCTATACGTTTGCGTCGCATACATTCAGTCAAGTGGACAATTTTCTACGGATGAAGAAAATGATGTAGATACATTGAGTTCATTCCACTTGTCTGAGTTTTAGGAGCAAATATGTCTACATGTATATACACGCAAGAGTGGTATTTTCTACCAGGAAGACGACGTTTAGGTCAGGAGGGTCGTTAAACGACGACGTAGTCTTCCGCTTCCTTCATGAAAGAAAAGTTCATGACATCCAGAGAAGAGTTCATCAGGTCCTGAAGTATGAAAAAAAAAAAAAAATGAATAAGTAATATAAAAAATTAATCGAATGTTCAACATTTTCCCTTAAAAAAAAAAAAAGAAAAAAAGAAAAAAAGTAATTACATCCTTTTTCTTCTCTCCTTCATCAGAGGATTGTACTTGTCTCTTTCTGTTAATGGTAATTGTCATACTTGAAGTGCCATTTCTTTTTACTCAATTGGAATCGCAATAATCCCTTGGAACTCTCTCGCTTCCTCGAAGAAGAGAAACGCATCTGCGGAGCCCACTGGAATAATAAAAGATTAAATTGAGAAAGAAAAAAAAAAAATTAAGTATGGAAATAAAAATGAGAAAATAATTGAATACACACCACAGTTACCGTTATCATCTTTTCGGCACATTTTCCCCAGTGACCTTGAATGCGGATGGAGAATTCATAGGATATAGAGGAAGAAGAAGAAGAAGAAGAAGAAGAAGAAAAAGTAGTTGGATGGGACAAATATAGGAGAGAGGACATGAGAATACATTGCGGTGTTCGTGTTGAAAGACAAGAGCAGAGCTCACGACTGTGACGACGCGGTGGGCGCCGTCGTCGTCTCGCCGCTGGGCCCCGCAGGCAAACCCAAGGAGAAGTGGTAGTAAGACACGGGGAACGATCGACGGCAAATCCTTGTGCTCGGGTCTCTGGTCAGTAACTTCAGTGGCGTTATGCCGGTCGAGAACATCGTGTCGATTTCATCTTGTCTCTTTATCAACATCATCATCATCATCACACATTACACTTGTCACACGTTGATTCTAATGTAATATCAAATAATAATAATGTTGCCAACGATAATGATGATGATATTGACAATAATGAAGTTGTCAATAATAATTATGACAGGAAAAAATTGTCAGTGAATCTTCTCGTCATGATCCTCAGTGTTAATGACTCGCAATTGCGAGGTAACTACTCACGTGTAATTATTGTGACAGAGTGCATAACACCTGGTACATTGATGTGATTAAAAACAAATCAATCAAATAAATTCTACAACGAGAAAAAAAAAACAAACAAACAAATATAAACATAGTATTAATAAATGAATTTATAATTGCAAAGAAAAAAGATTGGATAATTCAAAGAATTATTTGATATAAAAAAAAAACTATTAATTAAAGTGATATATAAATTAACCCGGAAGTGTATTTTTTTTTATAATAATTATTTTGGGGGCTGGCTGCACACGAGGTGGAATGAACTGCTCATGCTGAAGCCGATTTCGGGACACGCATATGGGGTAGGTAATATTAGTAACGTTGAAATAAAAAAAAAAAAGTATTGTTGGTAAAAATATATATCGTGTTACATACAACCCAGTGATTAATAAATAAGGAAGGGAGAGAAACCATATCTTCCTCTTCCTCTTCACTTGGGAATCCTCTTGTATCGGCAAATATGTGTCACTTTTTATAACACCGGATTGCGGTGGCCGTTGCGGTGGCCGTGGCCTCGAACCCCATGAGATCAAGCGAGTTGAGTGAGTGAGATACCAAGGAAATAAGATGAATATACCATAGATATATGTATGTATAAGTATGTATGTATGTATGTCTGTATGAACATGTATATACATATGGTAGAATGAAAAAGAATGATACGCATGCACGATTAATAGAGGGAGAGATCATGACCGGCCCAGTTTTCTTCCGCGCTCGAGACGCTTTTTATTTCATGTATGTATACACAATTGGTCGGTGGCATGTTGGAATTCCAATTGTATTTCACGCGGGGGAATTAATAAATTATCGAAAATTAATATTCATTAATAATGAACGAGTAAAAAATTTATAATGCAATTTAATTTTTTTGCATCATGAAATTTGATGCATATATTATCAATTATCTCTTTTTTTTTTATATTAATCATTAGTCTGTATAAAAAATAAATTTGAATAATTATATTTAGAATTCTTTCACGCGTCATTATTTAATTGCGTGTAAAAAAATATAATTTATATGTTAATTAATTTATAGGAAAATTGTTTTGCTATTAATGCGTGAATTAAAATCAATTAAAGTGTGATAACTTTTTTGGGGTCAGTTCGTTGCATATCCTCTGGGTCACGTGTGTTTGCAAGTCGACAGGTTTTCTGCGGGCCGTTATCGAACGAGGTGAGAGAGAAAGAGAGAGAGAGAGGAGCATTCGGCTAGTCCGGTATAAGTCTCTTATCGTCGTAACGTCCTGACGAATAACGCACTCAAACGTTCACCCAACTGCATTCTCGGTTGCTGCTTCCTATATATATCTTTCTTATTTTATCACTTGGTCTTTCTTTATATTTATCCTTCTTTCTCTTCTGTACACGTTCCTAGTAAGATATATCCGCACGCGCGCATATAACCCTCTCGCTTTTCCCGTTATATTTCTCGTGAAACCGCGCCCGTAAACCTCCGTAGACTAAGTAGCCGCCGCTGGTATTGCCCCGAAGCAAGTGCAAGAGCAGATGCTTAGGAAACTAATCCTCATTCCTATTCCTCACTCGTACGATCATCGTCTCTTCTCTCACGCCTCTCCCTCTTTCTCATATATTTATTTATATATATGTATGTATTCAAAAGCCAATTTGTTACACAGTTATAACTATTGTGTGTCATCGTCAAATTATACAAGATATAAACTTCAACATCATCATCATCATCATTATTTTTTCATTTGAAGAATCAATTCACACAGACATCTATTGTTCATTATATACATTTCTCATTTTCATTTTCCACTTGGCAGTGTATGTATACATATGTATTGATGTATATAAGATGTGTAGATGATAATAGTTATATAGAGGATAAAATGATGTGATCCAGATGAAGACATAAATCCTGTCTGATTGATGATTGATTAAATTATAAATGTTGACTTTTGTATTTAATTTTTCTTTCACGATTCTTGTAGATGAGATTAATCCATCAACAATTCAACGCCTCTCAGTTCTCTTTATGGGAACTTAATTCACCGCATCGAGAGATAATCTTTGAGTTGGCGCGACTACAATTGGTGGTATTAGGTCAGGCGATTCGATTCGATACATTCTTGAGGTTATAATCATTCAATCTTTCGGGGAAAACGATCAGCATCAACAGCAATCAACTCATTCTGCTCTTGATATATATGTATACATATATTCGTTTATTCTTTTATTTTAACGCCCCTTAAATTATGATTGGCTTCAGGGCACATCGACGAATATCGTTTTTATTTAATCCAATTTTTTCATCATTTCCATTCTTCATCTTCTTCTTTAATTTCATCTTCAGTTTTGTTTTCTCCAACCGTTGCAACTTCGTTTTTATTCCACGTTCGTTTTATTGTCTTATTGCGAGTCAGCAGTTGTGATCTCGATCCCAAGTGTCCGACTGGCCGAGTCAACCGGCCTCACAACTCCCACTCGCATTCTACTCTGCCACGTGAGCACGAGGTTTGTTTGAAGCACGTGGCTTTTGCACTGCCACACAACCATTACATTGATGCTCACATTGTCTCAATAAACCCTAGAAAATAAAATTTAATTATATATAAAAATTAACGAAGCATTTTGTAATTTAAAATATTTCTACTAAATGAATTTATTGAATTATTATTTCACGTTATTTTTGATTTTGTTTTCTTTCTTTTTTTTTTTTCTTCTTCTTCTAGGAACCAGGATGCAGTGGATCGGTTACGTGGCCACGATTCTCTGGTGGTCGAGCGTCGCCAGGTGTCTCAGCACCTTGAATCGAGGTCACAGTCAGTATTTTAATATTCTAATCAATCATTCGATATCATCAATATAATTCATCCATCCATAATCCACAATGTATCTTTAGTCTTTAAATATTTAAAATAATAAATCAAGTTACATTAAAAAAAGATAAAACAATAATAAATACATACATAAATAAAGTTTTAAGAGAATTATATTACACTTGGGTGCAACACTCTCAGCTTCAGACGATGATTCATATGAAAAAAGAAAAAAAAAATGTTGTTAGTATCTTTAAGGACGAGTTATTGTTAAAAAGAAAAAAAAAATTTATATTATTCTCAAGTATATAGACATAATATATACCTAAAGATAATGGGTAAATCCCCATTTCAGGCTACAAGATAAGTCCAAAGCCGTGTCGTGTGGCTGGTCAAGGTGGTGGGACAATTCTTCAAGGTACCTGTATGTTTGTGTGGGAATGCATCAAGTCAGAGGGCACACATGTGGGCGTATGCGTCGACACATTCATGTTTGGCAGCTGTTGCGTTCACAAGAATGAAACTAAAACAATAACGACAACAACAATAACGAGTTTGGCAGATACTCATCAGTATATATCATCTATAACTGCAACCGCTGAGCCCTCGAGGTTATCCGACACGACATTAAATGCCGAGACGACTTCTTGGCCAATTGAAAATCATCCAAAGACCCCAAGACCATCGCGACCAAGTTATTCAAGTCTTTCAAATAGACCAAAGAGACCGCATACGCCGTCTCACGATTTTCAATCATCACCAGCGCGGCTACCAGATGATGGAAAAAATCAAATGGTAGATGAACTTACCAGTAATCAAAGAATGCGACCTGGTGAACTTTATCCACAAATTACGAAGCCAGAGAAAGCTTCAACATTTATCATTTCAACGCCTACATCGGCTCCACCTTCATCATCAAGTGTTCATTATTCGATTGTTGAAAAGGATGAAGATAATAATATTATTGCTGTAAGTATATACAATTGAACAATAAATTTCGATGTAAATTAGAAAAATTGTAAATGTTTTATTACTATTCTATTTTTGTTTTATTTTGCTTGAATAGAAAAGCTATTAAAAGAGAATTGATTCAGTGAAATTGGGGTCTGATGAATAACGTTGAGCCAGATCTTGAAAATTATATTCAGTTGTTGCGCTGATTACAATTCATTTGTATCGAAACGATGAATACAACAGAATACAATTAACTAAATCAATTGTCTTTGTTATATTACTAATTATTTCATTATTTAATTCATTTGTCACTTTCTAATTGTTCTTACATTATGTATATCTCTAGGAAATGGTCCGAGATCGTATTACTGCAGCGAGTGTAAATACAATTAGAACTGAAAAGCCGCCAATTACTTGGTTAGCAACAAACAGTCCATCAAGTGGATCCAGTATTTATTCTGGCATTAAAACACCGACTTATAGACCTGGTTCGACATTCAATCATCATCCTTCAACTGAAACAAGACCGAATTTTGTATCCAAACCAGATTCACAAAAGAAACCGAGTAAATTATGGACTACTATAAAACCAACATATTTCAATTCACAATCAACAAGGTAAAATTATTTTAAATAAATGCATTATTGTTAAATTCAATAATCGTAATTGCTCACAGTATCTCTACGGAATCATCATCATCATCATCATCGTCATCATCATTGGCTGATACAACGCATTGGCGTGTAACAACTGAGCCGGCATTTATTACTAAACACAAATATCCAAATCATGCATCAACGTCAAATCATCCTGCATTGTCTTCTCATCATTACTGGTCAGATAATTCATGGACAACTCCAATTGATAAACGACCATGGGCTACCAATGAAGGTGACCGTGACGTGACTGATGATGAGGATAGAATGAAAAAACCAATTGAGAAACATCCGTCAAGACCGAATTTGGATTCCACGTTCAATGAAGTGAGTTGCTCTCTTCTAAGTCGATTGACCTTGATGCTTGACACTGGCGTTACACCGTGAAATCGGTTTTGCCGCAATGAGATCTCCTGTCAATACTTTCCAATTCCAATCCAAGATAGATTGGAAATCTAACGCGACTAACCTCTGCATTCTTTTCCATGGTTTTGTGTTCATTTTTTTTTTTTTTTTTCATTCCCTGTTCTCTATGTCATCACCAACCAACTTCCTACTATGCGCCAACCAACTACAACAACATTTTTCTTTTTCTTTTTTTTTTTTTTTTTTCTATTCATCATCTATCAGTAGGCGCTTTCTCAAAGATCCGTTTTCTCTCTTGTGTATTTAGAACGCAGCGGATTATGGCAAGCCACATCACGGTTCAGCAAGTCACTATATCACCACAGCTGATCTTGGTTCATTGAGTAAACCAAAACCAACAAGAAAACGTACTCCGCAACCACCGCGAGTTGTTGCTACAACATCAAATCCATCTAGTGTTTATTTGCATTCTGGAACACCAACGCAATTGACATCAACGACCATTCAAACTACAACACATACTACAACCACAACTACAACTACTACAACAGAGACGCCAACCACACGAAAAAATCTTCATGGTTCAGTGTCAACTGTCTCGGCAGTTGTTAATTATTCAGATAATGGTAAAGAAATAGCGCAATGTGGAATACCGCCATTATTTCCGAGACCAGAGACAAGAATTGTTGGTGGTAAAGACGCACCATTTGGCAGATGGCCATGGCAAGTTTCCGTTCGTCGAACATCATTTTTCGGATTCTCCAGCACACATAGATGTGGTGGAGCGGTTTTAAATGAAAATTGGATCGCTACAGCGGGACATTGCGTCGACGAGTGAGTAGGCATCATGTATATTATCAATAAACTAGAATTAATAAAAAATAAAATAAATAACAGACAAATATTAAATGTTTATTATATAAATAAATATATATTATTTTATTTTACAGTTTACTCACCTCGCAAATACGAATTCGCGTGGGTGATTATGATTTTTCCTCCGTTCAAGAACGACTTCCTTATGTTGAAAGAGGAATTGCGAAAAAAGTTGTGCATCCTAAATATAACTTCTTCACATATGAATACGATCTTGCTTTAGTACGACTGGAAACTTCATTGGTTTTTGCACCGCATATCTCTCCAATATGTTTACCTGGCAGTGATGATCTTCTTGTTGGCGAAAATGCCACTGTCACTGGATGGGGAAGACTATCAGAAGGTGGAACATTACCATCAGTATTGCAAGAAGTAAATTTTATTATAATTAAATTATTGATTTAATATTAAATACCTTAAAATAATTATTATTAATGTGCAATTTTAAATAGGTTTCCGTGCCCATTGTCAGCAATGACAAATGTAAATCGATGTTTTTACGAGCAGGCAGACATGAATTCATTCCAGATATCTTTTTATGTGCTGGTTATGAAAATGGTGGACAAGATTCTTGTCAAGTAAATATATTTTTGTCGTTTGCTATAGATAAATATTTAATTTATAATAAGACGAATAATTAAATTTTTTTAATTTATCAGGGTGACTCGGGTGGTCCTCTTCAAGTACGTGGCAAAGATGGTAGATATTTTTTAGCAGGAATTATATCTTGGGGAATCGGCTGTGCCGAGGCAAATTTACCAGGTGTTTGCACAAGGATTTCCAAATTTGTTCCATGGATATTGAAGAATGTTAATTAAAAAGTAAAAAAAAATATAACAAAAATTTACACATGTCTTCGACTTAATTGTACACAGACATATTTATAACTGTAATATGTTATATAACTATCTATATTGCATAGAGGATATATATACATGTATTTTTTTTTTTAATATAAACCGATGATGTCACGGCGGTGGTAATATATTCGAATAGATTAAGAATTTAATTAAGATGAATTTTAAAAGTTATATATTATATTGTGTACGCGTGCTATTTTGAAAAACACCAAAAGGACGCCAAAGTCAACGAAAAAGAAAATTAATAATGAACAGCAATGAAAAGAAAAAAAAAAAACAAGAAAATATTAATTAGAAAACTCCAACGAAAAATGATGTGGTGTTATGTTGGTATTGCAGATTGCTTTTTAAATTCTGTGAAAGAACATAAAACAGTAAAAATCTGTCAACAATTGAAGGAAACATAAAAGAAAAATTGCCAATACGCACACTAAGCATTTCACAATCGTTTAAGTCACTTTTTTTCTTTCTTTAAATTTATAAAATCAAATTATGTGAGCCTGAATATGAGTGTATGTATGTGTGTTTGTGTTGCTGTGCATATGGCGTATCTTTGATAAATTTTTTCCTTTCATTATCTAATTAATCCTTGAATTAAGA
Source organism: Microctonus aethiopoides (assembly GCA_030347275.1). Lineage (NCBI taxonomy): Eukaryota > Metazoa > Arthropoda > Insecta > Hymenoptera > Braconidae > Microctonus > Microctonus aethiopoides. Next base: position 6,419,998 of record JAQQBS010001424.1, read on the forward strand.
GGATCATCAACTCTGCCAGCAACAAGAGCTATAGATGTTTCATTATCAACAATGAAAAAAAGAAATGGACGATCGGCAATGAATGGCAATGCCGTTCTTCTTGATGCGTGCGGAATATTTCCTGTAACAATAAAAAAAAAAGAATTATATTACTTCCTCTATGATTATTCAGATGATATATCAACTGAAGTTATTATATGTCGGGAGGAAATGATGTCTTTTAATGTTTATAACGAATAACAGCGAATTTAAAAAGAAGAAAAAAAAAAAAGAACTCTCCACAAACTTCATCATCATATCCTCGTAATGACTTTTTGCGTAAACAAGGTCTTCTCCCGTCTCTCGCACAACTATCAGGAAGCATATCGACCGTTAAATGCGCCAGAGTTTATGACAATACTAAGAATATTCTGCGGCTCGTGGCAAATTATGGAAAATGTCTCGCTAGTAAATTCTCTAAACGATCGTAATATCAATAATATATAAATACGACACCTGTTGATGAATAAGTATTCTTGGTATTGGACATGGTTGGTAGAGTGTCATTCATATCCTTCATAAAATTTCGAATATTAACTCCAATGCTCTGTTGAACATCTCTTGCATAAATTCCTAAATCTGGACTCATTCGTGATAAATCAGCAGTTCTAGGTTCAAATGCATCTGTAATTCCCAAACGTTGAAGATAAGGCGTTAATGTAATAAATCCTCGAAGCATAAATGATGGAATAGTCGCACGAATCCAAGTTGGTTTTAATGATTCTCTTAATTGTCGTAAAGACTTTGTTGCTAAAAGGCGATTAAGAGTTTTACTATCATTACCCTCCGTCGGCACGAAAATAATTATATTATATCGTGAATCCTTGAATGAAATACAATATATTAAATCAACATGAGAACACACTTGAAGGTTTAAATTTTATATGAAAAAAAAAAAGACAATAATAAATAATACATACATCGAGCGGGAATTCTAGGGCGAGTGCACGCAACGATGGGAAATAGGCAAATGGAAAAATTGCAGTGTAACTTGTCGTTGAAATTGTAGAGACATCACAGCCATGTACTAAAAAATTTAATTGCGCCGATCCTTGATCCGGAATTCCACCAATATCATCATCATCATCATCATCAAATGTTGATGAGTAATCTTGCCAACCATTTAAATCGTCAATCCATATGGGTCTTTCTGCATATAAAACATAAAAATGATGAATATGGCATTGCATAAATGAAATACGAGAGAAAAAAAATTCATTTACCTTGATAAATGGGAAAAGATCTTCGTTGTTTAATGCTTCTACGTTTCCGGACATTGTTGTCATCATTACTTTGTATGGGCGCGTCGTTGTTTTGATTACTCGGACTCATTGTCGTGACACTGGCTACGGTTGGAATTATCGTTTGCATGTTATCACTTGAATTAATATTGTCAGTTGTCGTCATCAATCTTACTTGATTATCATCAGTAATATTATTCATTTCAGTCATTTTCTCGTTTGTAGAATTCAGTAATGAAGTATCGTCATTGGTATTTTGTCCGTTTATTGTAGTGATTTCAATGTTTTCTGCGGTGGGATTTAAAGTAGTAATTGATGATAAAGTGGAGGAGATTTCGGTGGTCGTAAGTGGAATTGAAGTTGTAGATTCCATCACATTTTCAATTAGAGATGTGGAATCAGTCATATTAATTAATTCCGCGGCAGGATTTGTTGTCATATCAGACATTGTGGGATTAATTTGAAGGGGCGCTGGAGTCATCGGAGCTGTAACAGTTGTTGTATCGTTTACAGTTGTTGCAATAATCGCCGCGTCCATTGTCGTTGGTGATGGCGTTGACATTGTCATTGAATCATCTGTATTAATTGTTGTTGTCATCCCTAAATTTGTAGCCATTGTTGTAGTGTCATTTATAGCAATCGTATCATTGCTATCAGTCGTATTAGCAATATCAAATCCATAAAACCTCAAAATGTCCTCGTACTCTGGTCGTAATGTGATATCATCACGATTGAGTGTAAGTCCCCCAAGAAAGGTATCAGCGTTCAAGTAACTCTATATGAAAATGAAAGTAAATATAAATTAGCAAAAGGTAAAAAAATAAATGTAAAAAAAAAAAATGTTTATAATTCAAAAATTTTTCATTATTTCAAAAGAATAAATAAAATTTACCCGAAGTCGTCGATGAATGTCACGAAGGCCAATTCGTGTTATTCGACGATCTCGTGGCAAGCCCAGGATGTGGCCAATTTGTCGATTACCACGACCCGCTGAACCTTCATATAATGCCGCCAGAACAAAAGCCAATCCTGCTGGTGAGAATGCAATATTTCCAGGTCGTTCCATATAACAATCAAGTAATTTTATTCCCAAATCATTGACAACATCAACCATAATATCAACAGGACGCTGGCGATGTGGTCTCGGCGTCAAAGGCCGCCAATCATTTATGTCATATCCATATTCATTTCCAGCACGCGCAGTCGTTACTGTTGAATAATTTTAAAAATACAGGGGGATAATTATTATTATCAATTTTTTCCACCCCTATAGTATAAAGATGAATTATCGTAAATTAAACTCACATGTTTGTAATACAATGATCGTGATCCACGCATTCATTTCATTAGTGCGAAAGAAATTAAAAAAAAAGAACAAAAGATTAAATTACACAAATAATAATCTGGCACGTTATGCCCTCGGAGCGATACTAAAGACTAAAAGTTTATAATTCATTAACTAGTAGCAGAAACGCGAGAATATTGCGCGTGAAGGGTGAAGGCATATTGCGGAGGTGAAGTGATGGAGATTAAGTGGGGGAGAGAGTAGTATAAGCTAAAGTAGTACTGAGAAGTTTATGCTTATAGTTATGTAATGTCCATTGCTTTTTCTCCACGTTCGCACGGTTATAGTTGCAATGGAATTACTGCAACTGACGTAAAGCCGGTCGATTAAAACTAGGATGCTTCTTCTTGTTATATGCTATTGTCTTTGGGTTGAACATTACCTATGCATTTATAAAGACATTACAAGATAAACAAATGAAGTAATCACTCGAGGAAAGGACGAATTAACTTGCGCTCTTTCATTATTTTACGTTGGTATTTCCAAAATTCCCATCCTAAAAATACCGTTCCAATTATATATCCTAAAGAGAAAACAAATAAATCAATTAAATCAGGATCATAAAAGAAGAATAAATATAAAATAGATATAATAAAATAATACCGAGAAAGAGAATGAAAAATATCCCTTGCATGTCATGTAAATTGACCTTGTGATTATCAGTTTCACGATTCGCTGCACCTGACGTGGAACATTGATCTTTAACTGGCATCCATCGCTCTATCCATTTGTCAATCAATCCCGCTTCAAACATTCGTTTTATTCTTTATGCAGATAAATAATTAAATTAATTAAATAAAGTAGTTGGTGCTGGTTCGATGAAGTAATTTTGTAGTCTTACTGAGTATTAATAATATTCAAATATGGACTGTCTCTAGGTAACGCCATGGAAATAGATTCTTCAAGAAGTAAAACATTAGTTCCAAGTGAAAAATAGCAAGTTCCAGTATTTAATTGTTCATTTCGAGATGATATTTTTAATGACGTTATCCAATCAATCATAGCATGATTACCCTCTTTTACTTTTTCAATGTTATTATCATAAGTAACAGTGTTATGTTTACCAGCGTTAGGTTCATACTCTTGAAGGAGTTGTCTATAATCAATTCTCCCTTCGCTATTGCTAGTCGTCAAAAAATCTTCAATAAAACTTCCGGTTGGTAAAGTCCACGTGAACTCCGCGCGACGTTCAAGGAGATCGTCAACTGTTTCTACAGTTGCTTCCATTCTTGGAAAAGTAAGAAACGCAACAAGGCTTCCTGAGTATGTTGCAACTATTATCATAACAACTAACCACCAAGTACCAACAATTAAACGAGCTCCATCAGTTTTTGGTAAATGCATTCCACCTAAAAAATCAAATCATCAACTATTGGAATTATTTTTTCTTTTTTTTATTAAATTATTAATGATTTTATACCTTGTTGAAGCAGAGCCCCATAAATGTACCAAACACATCTAGAAGGTGATCCCAATCCTAGAAGCATAACTGAATGAGAATTCTCTATTTCATCATCTGCACGACGAGGACTAAATGTATGCACAGCATACAAAATTGGCCCCACAATTATAATTGCTGATGCAAGACATGCCCAAGCCTGGATTGAATTATTAAAAAAGAATTTTGTAAAAATTAATTGCATTATTATTTTGATGTTTATTAAAATTTCTTTTTTTTTTTTCTTTGTTCAATGTTTGGATTTACCTCATTGGAGTACGGTGAAGTAAATAATAGTGCACGAGATAAGGGTTTGGGTTTTGCAACAAGTAGTCCATAAGTTTGAGTTGTAATTGGTTGTGTGAAATTTATTGTCTGATCTTTGCTGTGATTTTCAACAGTGTAAGCACATGCTGCCAAGAAAACGTGTTTAGCACGAATTAACTCGGTGATTGCATCAGGAATGCGCTCTGCCGCTGATACAGATGCTTTCATTGGATCCTATGATAATATATAATTATTATTACGTCATTAAATCATTTGTTTATGATTATTTGATATTTTTGTTTACACTTTTGCGTGCAATTATCTCTGGCGATACATCAACGACAATAGTTTTGAATGTAAAGTTTAATTTATTTGCGAGCTCTTCCACAACATCGAATATTAATCCACTCCATTTGCTCGATGTGACGCCCGGTAAATTTTCATCATCTTTTGTTTTTGTCATTAAAAATTGCCATGGCGGATTCTGATGATTAAAATTATTTTTGCATTTGTATAATGAATCATTTATTTAATTATTATGTGTTTATTATTGATGTTGTTGTTATGTTTACGTGATAAGTTGCTATAGATAAAGTTTTTCCGAGAAATCCGTGAATTGCATGTGGAAAAAGGTGATCTGTAAACTCAAAGCCTGGATCAGGTGTCCATACACCGGTTTGCTCTAATTTATGGGGTTCATTATCGTTTGCTGGACCAATTTCGTTGCCCCAGGTGAGAGCAGAAGCGATAACCCACCGAATACATCGGCCACATGTGCTTCCTCGATCTTTATATAATTTAGTATTATTATATAATTCATCCTGGATAAATAAAAAATTATAGTAGAATTATAATTTCCAAAGTGTATTAATCAATTTACTTACTCTCATATAAGTAATAATATTTTTACTACGGACTAATTTATTAAGTCCTGTTGCTTCGTATTCTTCTTCAGTCACACGATCGTAAAAATCAATTTCTTTCATTAATGCTTTCTCCAATGCAATCCCTAAGGCTCCAATCAATTCTCTTGCATGACATACTGCGCCATTACGACAGGATGAATTTTGTTGGAGGCTTGGAGATGTATCGTTATAAAGAAATGCTATATTTTCACCTTCATTGAGATAATCAATCAAGAATGAAATGTTACCGTACGAATAATTTGGAATGTCTGGCACGACAAAGAGCCATTGATTTTCTGGATGAAGCATACGCAGTGATCTCGCCTAAAATAATTAATATTTTATAAAAATTAAAGATTATAATTTTTTTTTTTTCGTTGTTGTATTTGATATATACAGCTTCAACAATGTGGGGAATCATTTCATGGCTTGAAATGATGAGAAAACGATCGTCTATAGATTGACGTGGAGGTAAAGTTGCCAGAACTTGTTTAATTTTTCGTTTTGTAATTGTATCTGAAGATTCTCGTCTAATTGAAAATAATGAATTTGATGCTAAATTAATTGTAGCGTCAGGTACTTCCTGTGAGAAAGCTTTAATAACTCTGCCAATGATGTCACTCCCTAAATAAGTAATGAAGAATATGAAAATTGGGTTCTCTAATGCTTTGTGAATGATGATTTATTAATAAATTACCGAATGCATCATCATAAATAATAATTGCGCGACTCCACTTTAGTTTCTTAGATATTCTCAAGTCGTAAAATACTTGTGGAAGTTCATCACCAGGATCAACCAAAGGAATGCTCACACTTTCATCAATTGGCAGTCGTGGACAATCTAAATCTATAACAGTTATTTCTTAATTAATATTTTTTTCCAGTTTGTGAAATTAAAATTTATATTTGTTTTTTTTTCACCATTTATTGCTAAGTGCACTAATTTTTCTGCTTTCGCACGATGGAATAAATTCCAAGTGGTACTGCACGATGCAATGGACAATAAAATCGTGTAATCTAGAATTAACATTACACAAAAATAATATTTAATTAGTTGAAAATTTGTTTAATTAATTACATAAATACCTCGTGCTAAATTTGCTTCAATATCATGAAAAACATCAATGGAAAGTCCGCTGATGTTCATTCGCTCGCGGGCTATTTTAGTAACAGCACTAGCAAAAGATGCAACACTTTTTTCATAAGCTTCTCGCGTAGTCACTCTCGTTTCCTTTGCCAAAACTTTTCTTTCGTAGAAAGTCTTTTCTACCACGATCGCTAATATTAAAAAAAAAAAAACACAAATAAATTATTTTCATGACTTTTGAATATATATGCACAGTGTGACTTACCCATAGTGGCATTGACAGTCATTAATGAGGGGAAGTCATTGAAACTCCTGGCAAAATGAAGGGGAAATGTAAGAAAAACAATTATTATAAATTTCATCGCAAAGAAATACATTAGAAAAATAAGTGAAATCGACGGTAGGAATCAGTGAATAGTGTACTGATAAAATTTAGTTTGTTTGAAACAATAAAATCAATGTCTGTTCATATTGTTAATAAATAAATGCGATCGATGTCTCATTACTTCTTGCCTACTTCTTGAAATTCTTAATAATTTATGAGTAGTTTATATATGTATGGAAACACTGTGATTACCTGCAACATTATTAATGTAATTATTAACTATAACTCAGTATAATGAAAGACATTCTGTATAAACTATAAATTATTTAATGTTGTGTTACTTAGGTTCTACCTGAATGAATTAGATTTTTTTTTATTTTAATATTGTAGACTTGATTTATTTATTTCTTGAATGTATCAATAGATCAAGACGATCTTTTCTTTCAATATATCCAATTTTATTTGTCAATCAATCATTGTTAATAAGCAAATAAAATTTATAGATAATTATTAACAGTGTACGAATATATATTTTTGCTTTGCGTTATATTTTCTGCAATATTTATTTATATAGGTATATTTTTTTCATTAATTAATATTAATTTTATTTGCAATTTCGCAGATAAACGACCATGAAATAAATTCAATGATATTTATTTCATAATTTTTTTTATATTCTACAATTAGTACTGACATGAACAATTCTTTTAGAATATTAAATTGTTCTGGACTGTATTTAAAAATCAAATGCAATTCGAAATTCAGCACCTTTGGAAAGTTTTTTAAAGGGTCAGCTTTAAGAACAATTATCTTTTTGGATGCTTAGAACTTTTTCTATTTATTCTTGATTGTATCCTGATAATAGTGACATCAAATCGCAGTCAATTTTTTTTTTAAATTTGTGAGGTCGCTATTTGGAGGTTATATTGGACTTGAAAAAAATTCCGCTGTGAAACACACAGTGAAATTTAGTGCTTTGAATTTTTATATATTCTAGAAACAATTAAAGCAATCATGGAAAAAACATATAAACAAATATAATTATAACATTACAACATTTTAAATCATATTTAATTGAATTTTATTAATTGAAGGATACTTATATGCAATCAGTTTTCATGGCTAATATATATAATCATTGTTGAGAAGCTTTCATGACAATAAGGAATTTTTCTTTAGATAAAGATTCATGAGATATTTATTTTTAGTATCCACACAATTCGTTACTTTATTGAATTTATATTTATATTTCAAACAATGTAACAGTTTCAACGGTCGAGTGAGTAGAGAGCATTTTACCCTGATGATGGCGCGGCAGTCGGTTGACCAGATATTATATTACTTATCATCTTAAAAAAAAATTATACACGTTTTTTTTATCCAACTCTTATACAAATTAAATCCGCAATTGTGCCAAAACATTTAACTCTTTGTGTAGAATTTAAAAAATACTAAATAATTAATTGCAGGTTAAAGAAAATCTTTTTTTTTAAATGTAGAATAACTAGTTAGTTTTTTTGCCGTTAGAGGCGCTTCATACGGAACAACGCTTAATAAAATTTGTCGATAAGTAGAACGAGCAATGAGTACAATAATCGTCGTTAAACGGTTAGAAAATATCATTAAATCATTACTAAATCATTTCATCAATTCAAACTAAATACAAAATGTTTTCTATTACTATCAAATTAAGTTTCTGATTTAATTTTTAATCTTATTATTACAACACGAATTTTCCCATTTAGTGCTGCCACATAGTGTCTGCTATGAAAACTTTTTTCTTATTACTGTATAATGAGAATATGACAGCTTTTGTTTCACAGAAAGCACTCAAACTTCACTTGTATATGAGTAATATATATTATCAGTCGAATAAAATACGCGGTTGGATTGAATTTCCTATTGAAAAAATATATCAAGTGTATTCACTTCCTAAATTAAATTAAACATAACCTCTATTTTATTCACTCTGATTGTCACCGGCGACATTCAGTGTCATACTTTAAAATAAATATTATCAATTTTACAAACATTACAAACCGAATATATACATATATAATACACAAAATAATAATATTGCAGGTTGTTTTTGAGTGATAAATAAAAATTAACACTTGTCAGGTGAATCGTCAAGTGAAATAATACAAATATAATTGGAATGTTGAAAGATTTGTTTCTTCTTCAAGTGTCCTGTCAAGAGGTGGGTAAGTCATTATTTCATCTTTCACACACATATCAATCATAAATAAATAAATAATCAAATAAATTACATTAAAAATTATCAATAATTATTATCAATATTTCATAATAATCATAAGGATTTTTTATATTAAAAAAATTATTAACATTAAATATTTCAAAGTGAATATTTCAGATGACATTAAAACAAGTAAAAATGATTTTAAATAAATAGAATATGTCTATCAAAGAATTATAAAATACATATATGCAAATATATTCTTTATTTTCCACTGACATTCATTCATACTTGTATAAAAACTCGAGAATATTGTGGATAAAATGAGAATATTGATTTACTGATGTGAGTCGCAGAAATGAAAATGACACAGTGATTTTGAGGTCAGCGGAACACTAAACCAACCCTGAAGCTTTTGATCTCATTTATCCTCGTGTAAAAAATCATTTTTAATAAATTTTATCAACGATTATAATTATTTGTAATAATATTACATATCTACACATGAAACAATGGTATAAATCATGATAATTATTATCAATTTCTTTATATTAATTGTGGAATTTCATGTGAATTATGAGAATTTAATTATAGCTGATTATAAGCTCTATCATACATTGGTTTCTAATTATAGAAATATAAATGAGAGTAGGCAAATTCTGTTGAAGCTTCTGAGGTATCCTAAAATCTGGGACATAAATCCCACACAATTTTTATGTATATTATAATATTAGTTATATTTGAATATTGTAAAATAATTTTGAATTAGCATTAATTCAAAGATTATATTCAAAAGTATTTAAAGATTTTCGATATAGTTGGCATTATGAGAACAAAATTGAACAAGAATAAAATTAAGAATTTAAACAATGTAATATTCAATCTTGTACGATATTACCGACGTTATGTTCATGTATTATGCGTCCTTGTACATATATATATTGACTCAATTTATGACATAATAGTATATAACAGTAGTTGACCTTGTTCTGTGTTAAAAAAAAAACCTGTTTGTATTCTGCATTTATTTCCCGTTGATATCAATTGTTACTATCTACCGATGTTTCGTTTTATATTTTATTTAACATTGAAGCTATGAAATTACAGTAAAACACTACTAAAAACAATTATTTTTTAAATACTCAAAAATTTTTTTATTTATTGTACACTTGCTTAACGTTAAATTAAATTATGAATTATTTGTGATTGATGATAAAATCAAGACCAAAAGGCTGAATGCTATGAATTATTATTTATCAGGAAAAAATGAAATGTCAATTAAAATAGTAATATTTTAATTTAAAAATGATCTTTAAAAAGAAATTTATTAATATTTTTTTCACTTTTTTCTATTACACTTCATCAATGAATTCATTGGAATAAATAATTTTATTTATTATCGCATATTAATTTACCATACATGAGAGATAATTTTCTTTGATAAATATGATAATAATTACTGATGTATTGTATTAATTTATATTCAGATAAAATATTATATTTTATCATTGCAGTATCACTAATGAAATTCAGAATAATTCTGTTGCTTACATATAAGCTTGCCTATCAAGTTACTGACTCTCATTTTACAATTATATAATTTTTATCATTTATTAAATAGTGTGTAGATATGTATAAATGTATAAGTGTGCTTGATTATGTGTTTGAAACAGAAAATATTGCGATAATATTGATTTTATTTGCAAATTTTCCATTTATTGTTACTGTTGATTACAAATGACCCTGGAGTCGAGTTAAAGACCCCCCGCAAAATCGTCAAAGTGACGTGAATAATTAACGATACTGAAATTGCACAAGGCAAATAAGATAAGAAAGAAAAAAAAAATCCATTGCGTACATATTAAACACAAAAAAAATTAATTTTTTTCGCCAAAATTTATTTTTATATCAGCTATAAAATTTCAGGTAACATATGTACAATATGTGAACTAAAAAAAAAAATTATAAATTAATATTCGTATAAAATACAATACAACGACCAAATAGTGATTATAGAATTTTGTTTGTAAAAATAATCGTTATAAGAAAAAATCAAGGATAAAAATTTAAAAAAAAGTGGCGGACAATATAGAGGTTTTACTCTCTATGTACATTGAAAACATTTGAAAATAGAGAATATTGATGATGCCGACAGAGCAAAATACACATTTTCCCCTGGGTTAAAATGTAGATATTGAACAAAAGAGAGGGGGAAAATGTCTGTATAATTTATCTCTGTTATACTCTCAATAAATTCCCATCTCTTTGACTCACTTGCATGATAGGACAGGGCCGATTGGCCAAACGTTTTAATGCCATCCATTATCCACATAATAAATAGTATCTTGTGACGACTAGAACGATAGAAAGCACATCAGTGAATGCGTCAAAGCATTAGCATAATTTATTTATAAAAAAAATTAGAAAAAGAAATAAAAAAAAAAAGTCCTAGTGTTCATTGACATCCAGATAGATACAAGAGTTTATTCATTGCCGACTGAATAGTAAAGGCAGCTTGGTAAAAAATATTGGAGCAAGATCAAGCTTGTGCTGATTGTTATAATTCTATACCGTTCAAGTCTGTGACATGCCCATGTCAAAAGTACGTTATTATTTTATATATTGTTATCGTTTGCTAGTTACGTGACGTGCAATGTTATGTTAAACATTGTTGTTATTTACTTTTATTTTATTTCTCCACCTCAATTACAGTGCAATGAAGATAGTTGTTGAAATCATGCGCCAAACACGTGACCATGAAACGAAAAGATGACACGTGCGAGCAGAAACTCTGGGACAAGGTCATTTGAATTTTATACCGTGATGTGACAGAGTTTCATTTGGCTTCTTTTAGTTCTTGGCATTCATCAACTTTTTCATTTGACCTTATATAATTTATTTATATGTATAGTTTTATTCTTAATAGTAGTTGTGGTGATCAAGATACAATTTATCCTTGATAATGAACCTGTTGAATTGATCAGTGATGTAATAAATGTTTTAATAATCATATTGTATTGATGGATATTAATACAATGCAAATTTATTGATGATTATTTTATATTTAAATCAATTCTTTCAATATAATTATTATTTTTTGTTGGTTTGTTTATTTGTAGAGATGGTTAATTTACTTTTTGCTTTTTTTTTTTTAGGGATCTGGATACCTGAAGCGAGCCAATAGTGATCGTCTTCATGAGATTTTTAATCAGGTGATTATAGTAGATATTTTTATGCTCTTAAAAAAATTTTTTTGTTTATTTATTCTTATCTTTTGCTATGGTTGATAACCGTTTTGATTCCCTCGCAAATACTGAGGTCATTCTGGATCAGATATATTGATGATAAGTGAACATTATGCTAGCACATGACAAATCTGTGATTAATATAATAATTCAATTTGTTTTCTACAGATGATTAATTATTGAAAAATAATCATCAATAATTATTGATGACGTTATCGAGAAATTTCTTTGCACAATTAATAGCTTTTTGTTTTTTCTTTAGAAAATAGTTTTGATGGCATTTTTATAATTTATTTTGTTAGAATAAAATGTTTGGTTATTAAATTCCATGTGAATAGAGAGAATTGACGTGACATAAAGCGTCAGGAACACTTTGCAATTTATTAATATCGGAAGAAAATGACAATAATGTCGGATTAATAGATGAAAAGAGTTTGGTATTTTTAGTATGCAACTCAGGAGAAGAATGGCGAGCGGTTCATGACCCCAAGTGACTTTGTACGAAGTTACCTTGGCCTTTACACTGATGCAGACTACAACCCAGATTCGGTTGCATTGCTTGCAGGAATTGTTGACACGAGTAAAGATGGGTAAGTCACATTTATTTCCTTAATTAATATTCGAATAAATCCAAAAAATAAACTTTTTATTTATTTTATTTATTTCTTTACAGGCTTATTTCATTTTCCGAGTTCCAAGCATTTGAGGGACTTCTCTGTGTCCCCGATGCCTTGTACAAAACTGCCTTTCAACTCTTTGACACTAATGGAAATGGAATGGTTGCTTATGGTAATTAATCAACGATTTGTTCCTTCATCAAAATAATTATCGAACAATGATGATAATATTTAATTAAATTTTTTTTTTTTTTTTAGATGAGTTCGTTGAGGTAATGAAAAAAACAGAATTACATCAAAAAATGCCATTTGATATGGAGAGTAATTTTATCAAACTTTACTTTGGAAAAGATAAAAAAAGACTCATCAGTTATGCTGAATTCAGTCAATTTCTTCATGATTTTCATGAAGAATATGCAATTGAAGCATTTAAAAAATTTGATACAGATGGTGCTGGTTTTATATCAATATCAGATTTTCAAAAAATAATGTTGAGCATTAAAAGTCATTTACTGACGAAAGAAGTGAAAGATAATTTGGTACTTCCAATTAACAATGGTCAAAGCGGAAGAAAAATTAGTTTTCCATATTTTATGGCGTTTAATTCTCTACTTAATAATATGGAACTTATCAAGAGAATTTATTTGAATGCTACAAATGGCCATCGATATCAAGAAGTAACGAAAGAAGAATTTCTTTATTCAGCACAAATGATGTCACAAATTACACCATTAGAAGTTGATATTTTATATCATCTTTGTGATCTTCTTCGTCAAACGAATAAAATTATTTACAATGATTTGGTAGCCATTACTCCTGAGCAGTATTTTAAACATGTTACAAGGCGTATTGCTGAAATTAAAGCTGTTTCAGTAAGTTTCAACACAATTATTAAACAAATATTTAAAATGAAGCTACAAAAAATTTTTATATTCTTAGAGTCCTGATGAACGTGGTGTTGGCACGCAAATACTAGAAAGTGGATATCGATTTGTTCTTGGATCAATTGGAGGTGCTGTTGGTGCAACTGCAGTATATCCAATTGATTTAGTGAAGACACGTATGCAGAATCAGCGAACTGGCTCATTCATTGGCGAGTTAATGTATAGAAATAGTTTGGATTGTTGTAAAAAGGTTTGAAATTGCATTGTCCTTTCCTATTCATAATATCTGCATTGTTTTAATTACAAAAGTTTTTGATTAATGCGTGATAGGTTATTAGACATGAAGGATTTTTTGGACTGTATCGTGGATTAGTACCACAACTTATGGGCGTGGCACCAGAAAAAGCCATTAAACTTACTGTTAATGATTTTGTAAGAGATAAATTCATGGATAAAAATGGCAACTTGCAACTTTATGGTGAAATTATATCTGGTGCTTGTGTAAGTTTATTATTATTTATTTTATATATTTTATTCATGAATTTAATTAATATATATAAAACTGTGTTGATATTCATTTTTAGGCGGGAGGTTCACAAGTAATCTTTACTAATCCTCTTGAAATTGTGAAAATTCGGTTGCAAGTCGCTGGTGAAATTGCTGGAAGTCAGAAAGTTCGTGCATGGACAGTTGTTAAAGAATTGGGATTATTTGGATTGTATAAAGTATGAATAATAATTATTTACATTAATAATTCCGATAAGAAATTGAGTATAACTATTTGATTTGGTTATTTGTAGGGTGCAAGAGCGTGTTTCCTTCGTGATGTACCATTCAGCGCAATTTATTTTCCTATGTATGCACATACAAAAGCTAAACTTGCTGATGAAGGTGGATATAATACTCCATTATCATTATTGCTGGCTGGAGCAATCGCTGGTGTACCAGCAGCAGCTCTAGTCACTCCAGCTGATGTTATCAAAACGAGATTACAGGTATATTCATTGATATCTAATATAGTTTTATTAATTTATTAATTAATTAATTAATTAAATTTAATATTCATAAAATTTTTTTGGGATTTTAGGTAGTAGCGAGGAAAGGTCAAACTACGTATAATGGATTAATAGACTGTGCAAAAAAAATATACCAGGAAGAGGGTGCTAGAGCATTTTGGAAAGGAGCTACAGGTATGTATTTAGATTGATAAATTCCAAAATTTGATATAAACTGTGCTTCATTGCAATCATTGCATTCGCCAATGTAGAATGATGATGATGATGATGATAATAATTACGCTCATAAAAGTGTATTAATTGATTAGAATGAATATTTAGATAAATAAATTGTAAACAAATTTAGAATATCTTAAATAAATAATATGCAGCACAGTTTATTAATTAGTTTTATGCAGTTAAATAGAGTCTCGCGATACTTTTTATTTTCGAATATAATAAGGCAGTTAGTAATGATATTTAAATATATTTTGCGCCGGGTGTCGGGACCTGGCGCATTCAATTTTGGTCTTATATCCTTCCCAATATGACCTGGCGACTTACTGGTTAGTAAGTAAAAATTTATTCTTAATCGTAATTCAGTCTGATTGACAGTTTTATTTGTGGTTTTATTTTTATTTTCATGTCTTGGATTTCCCGTTTGATTTAATCGAATTTAGTTATTATTAATTTTTCGTTCATCGTCCACACGACAAATCATCGCTCGTATGTTCTCAATTTCTCATAGTCATTTTCTTTTGTAATTAAAATCTTGTTAACAGTGTAATTGAGTTTTGTTTATAATAAAACAGGTGAATATATTAAAATTGAAAATTAATAAATATAAACATATATTAATTGAGAATAATATTTTTTATAGCTCGAGTGTTTAGATCGTCTCCACAATTTGGTGTCACCCTGTTCACGTATGAGGTTCTCCAGCGATTGTTTGTGGTGGACTTTGGTGGATCGTAAGTATTTTTTTTGTTATCATTTTATTCTCGAATGTAACAAATCATAAAATCATTGGAAATTGAAGAAACGAATGGTATTAGATATTATTAAATATTCTAATTTTGTTTTTTAGTCGACCAGCTGGATCAGATCTGAAAGTACCATCGACAGGAGTTGCTGATGAAATGAAATCGAAAAATAGCGATCATATAGGTGGTTATGAAGTAGCTGTGCCAATTTTATCAGGTATTGAAACGAAATTCGGCCTGTGTTTACCAAGGTTCCATGCAGCACCACGGCCACAAAATTAACATCATATTTTTGTCATCCTGCCGAAGTTATAGACAAGCCGAAAAATGAATTATTAAAATAAATAAATGAATAAATGAACAAATGAATAAAAGTGTATTCATGAAGATCATTCATAAGAAAATGAAATTACAATAATTATCATCGTTGCAGCATAAACAGTAAAAAAATATCGATTTTTTCAATGATATATTTTTGTTTTTAAACAAAACAATATGATCTTCACACTAGCTAAATGTACATACATAAATATCGAAACATGTGTAAAATATTAATTCGAGAGGGAGAAAGAGTGAGAGGGGGATCAGGAGAAAAAGACAAAAAAAAAAAAAAGAGGACCTGAGTGTAGTAGTTGCGTGAAATAAGTACAAAGTGAAATTGTGACAAATAGTGAAACTCTACTCTTATTTTTTTTTTACATAACTAGAGACCAAAAACCAAAATGAATTATAAATACACTACGAAAATTAAATTTTTATCAGCTCCAGTTACACAGCGCGACACTTTTTGCACAAAATAAATTTTGATAGATAAAAAATATTAACAGGAAATGAGAGTAAACAAATAATTTTACTATTTAAATAAAAAAATAAAATAAATAAAATTTATTATCAATAAATACAAGTACAATAAGACTGGCTTCCAAGTGTCATATCTCTCTTTTCTTAATTATTGTTTAAATAAATAAAGCTTGGTTTTACTTCTTAAATTCATTTGATTAAATGCATTATGAATAAACATAAATTTTATCTGAAATTTGTATAGAATCACCGACAAATCTTTGCAATTCAAAAGATTAATTTTATTGTGAATATTATTACTTCTAAATATTATATTATACACTCAATATTTCACTCCAAAATAAATCCTATTTAAAAGATAAAACATATTCATATATATATAAATATATATATTTGATAATAAAAATTATCGAATTATTTTTAATAGTAATTTTCATTCACGCAACTTCCAAGTATTTAAAAGTATTAAATTAAACATTTTTTCAATTCGAATGTTGTTGGTAATTTTATCGTCACGTAAAATATCTGCAAAAGGTTTGCATTGTTTGCATTCACTGTTGATAACATCACTATTGTCTGGTAATAGATTTAAAAATCTACGACCTGTTGAAATATATTGAGGAGTTGTCATAGTTTCTGGCTTAACAGTCGTTGTAATATTTGGCATTAAACAATTAAGCTGTGGTGGTGAATCTCTTCGAGCTGGAATGAAATAAATAAGACAAAAAAATAAAATAATATATAAACAAATGATAATTCAAAATAATTAACATACTGCAAAGATTTGGATATATTTTAGAGGGTTCCAGTTCATCTTTACAGTCGACATTTCCAGCTTCATAAGGAGGTTCATCAAATTTGTTTCCTCTGAGATAATTTAATAATTAAAAATTATTATTAGCAAATTGTTCATTTGTATCAATGATGTATCAGTATTATACTTACGATGGGCCATAATGACAGACATAGAGACGATAATAAATATTCTTAATTCGAAATCTTGAAAATCCACAGCCCATCATGTAAGTATTTGCAGAGGCAAGCTACAAGATATTAATAATAATTTTTTTTATAACTTGTTCAATTTCGCAAAATTATGTTCTATCAGTGTAAATAATAAACCTATTGAATAAGCCATTTTATCGATTGACTATTGGCCATTAAATTGAATGGGTAGTAGTGATGAAAGTGCTTGATCGATACATATTATATAACAGCCATTAAACTTATATACGATCTATATGATGAATCGTTTCATACTATCATAAATTAAATCACATGTAAGGAATATTTATCTAGTTGAAACAATTTACCTGAGAATAATGTCCTGATATAGAAAGATTTGATTTTATAATTGGACCATAATTAAATTTTTCATGTTCATTAAACCACTTTAAGATATGCTTATTAAAATCTTTTTTCTCTGATAATATTTTCGATTTAGTCTGACCTAAATTCTCCCCAACTTCGTTAAATCTACCTGAAATCAATCAATCATTTAATACATAAAAATATTTTTATCTGAAACATTTTTCTTTTATTAGAAATTTTTTAATTTACCATCTACACGATCGATTGGATTACTGTGAGCAAATGTACAGTAATGTGACCATTGCTGCGCTTTACGTGCCAATTCATCGTCCCAATACTTGAAAAATATTAAAAGAGAATACGATTAAAAATATTTAAATAATGAATACATGATTGAATGTGTATAATAAAATTAAAAAATATTTGAAATTGTTGTAGAAATACCATTCTAAATTTAATTTTATAAACAGAAATGTGTATACATTATGATTATGTTTCGATGAAAACCCACACGAAATTACTAGTGTTTATTATTCAATGTAATCACGGATGTGGTTAAGATGCGTTTACAGAGTGTCAGAACACGCTGCTGCTGTTGCTGATGCCATTTCCCTTTCTCTTCGTCTCTTCTTCTATCTGTATAGCCAACACCTGAATAGATAATATAATTTCCACGCTATCGCCAATGTTTCTCGTATTCGCATTGTTAAATATTGCGTCTTACATTTTCATGATTTCAATTTATTTAAGAATTTAACATTAATTACTATTTTTTTTTTAACTTTTTTGATAATAAATTATTAAATTACCATTTCTTGCATATTTACAGCTGGTGGTTGATTTGGTACAGAACCTTGGGCAATTTTTTGACGGATTTCATTATGTGTTGCAACAATTTCTCTCTTCAAATTGCAGTCTATTTCGTTGGTTTCTAAAAAATGAAAAAAATAAATGAATAAATCGCCATTAAAATTAAATGAAAGAAATTAAATATAAAATATTAATTGACCAACCGATAATTCCCTCTTCTGGACAATTATATAAAGCTGAATAATCACAAATAATATTTGGAAATTGCAATAAAACAATATATGATATGAAGGTAAAATGGATCAGTTTCCAATTCAAGTGGGATTGTCTGATCGTTTGTGACATCATTTCAAGACTTTCTTGACGTGACTTGAGATCGAAAGAACAATCCAGCTCAATACATATTATGTACCTCACGACTGGTATAATTTTCTAGCTTTTATGGAGCGAAAAAATTGAGATTGATTGCCCGGTTATCGTTTGGGCCCCTTTTATTTTAGATTGGACTAACAAATGATTTGTACCTCAATATGTATACTCAATTTTAGGGTCTTGAAATAAAGTGTTTTATCGCGACGATCAATTTAAATTGATTTTTATTAGGCTCATTACAATTTAAATGACAAGCCAGTTATTGATAGAAATATATGTATGTGATTTGAACTAACAATAGAGATCATGGTGATAAAATTTGTTAAATTAACTCAACTCATTCACAAACATTTTTTTATTTTCATTATTCTGTTGAATTGAAGTATATAAAATTATTTATTTATTCCAATAGAAATATCCGATAAATGTTTTATAGTAAACTCACATTCATAATAATTAATTATTAAAAAAATATTTTGTCTGATATTTTCCAAGGCTCCAGGTGAGAAGACATTTCTATAATCGTCCAGAATTATTGAATATAAATAATATTAACATTAGACTAGAGCTGCAATTTGCAGTAATTAACTAGTGAAAAACTGAATTATTATATCTTTCATGATTTATCATAAAAGTGCCCTGCGGTGATATCCAAAGGAAGTCGACTGATGCCTAAAACTTACTTTAAACTGTAAGATAGCTAAAAGACTTTTCTGTTAGCACAAAAAAAAAAATCAACTGTGAAAAAAAAGATCCACGGGGGAGTAATTTAGAGTTATTTACGTAGTTGTAGTATTCTCATCATATTTTTTTTTTCTTACGGTTCCATATCATCTTTAAGATAGGAAAGTGAAAAGTGGTGCTTGAAGATGTTACATCAAAGTTTTTTAAACAGTCAATAGACATAAGTACAAAGCGCTCCAAGATAATAATATCCTCGTTTTGCTGCAATAAAAATTCAATTTATTTTCATCATACATGAAGGATCCATTTTCAATTTAGATAAAAAAAAAATGCTTATAAACTTACAGCAAAGCCCAGCATATTTGTTGGAGTAAGACATCCCGTAAATGTTGCAAGCAGGATGTCCAAATTGATATGCCTGGTAGCCGAGCAAATTTCCACTGCAAAGGAAAGAAGAAAGATGCTAGTAAACGAATGAACGAGAGCAAGAACAAGAACAAAAAAAAAATAAAATAAAATAAAATACAAGAAAAAAAGAAAAACGTTGAAAGAATAAAACGAGGTTAACATTAATCTGCAGGTAGAAAACTAGAAAAAATACCTCTCGTGTGGAATTTGTATACCTTGGACCATAGTTGCAAACATAATTCTTGATGTATCCACGCGCAGGATCGTAGTAGAAAGAATAGCCACAGCCAAGCAAGTACGTATCACCCCACACAAGCTAAAAAATCGTAGCAAGAACGTAAGAAAATTATTAAACTAATTTTCATTCCAATTTTTTTTTTAAATATAAAAAAAACTTTTCTTTAAATAAATTCAAAGTTAAAAATTATAGTTTATAATTTGGTTATCATAAAATATTCTTGGAACATTTTGCAAATATTAATTTTAATTTATGTTTTATTTCAGGGTGTTTGTGCATTGAAGGAATAAATTTAATTTAACGTTGATGTAAAATTGAGTCAAATGCAAATAGAATACGAAAAATATTTCTATAGATTTAATGAGATTACATACCTGTGTGTAATGTCCTGTTGTTCGACTATATCCAGACCGATAATATTGTACTTCACTAAACCAACCAGCAATTTGTCGTCTCCAATTTGGAGAAGCTTCATAAGGTCCTGGTGGCTTTGTTGTCCATGCGCTAGCAATATTTTGACCTACAGCAAATCTTCCTACAACAGATTTTAATCATGAAATAAAAATAGTTCACACATAACTATTTGAAACTGATGATTCAAAGAGAAGATTAAATCTTGCTATTAAAATTTCTGTAGTAAGAATAAAATAAAAAACTCTGAGAGTATCAAAAATTTATAGCGTTTAATCATGTCAGCGCAATGTGATCGTAAACTTAACTTTGATTCGAAAAAGGTGAAGCTATTAAAGCCAATGTTGGCAAGAAATTTACGATCTAAAAAGATCGTATTTGTTAAGACTAAAGATTTAATAATTTTTTAATTGGTGATATAAAATAAACTGGAACAATATCGTGAAAACAACAGAGTTTACATTGGAATTTTTAAAGAAACAAAAAAAGCTACAGATCTTTTCACATCATTCTTTCCATCTACTTTTCATTTTCTTCCTTTTGACAGAGTCATAAATGTTAATAGAAGTATACAAACATTTTATATAGTAATTTGTATCACTTACTAATGTCCCTGGATGTGTCGTGGGATTCAGCACAACTGTTAGCCCACTGTTGCGCCGTCGCAGCCAGTTCGTCGTCCCAGACCTTCAATAAAAAAATGAAACAAAAACAAAAAAAGAGTGTAAAAATAAAGGCTGAGAAGAATGGTGCTGAAATCCAGTATAAAATTCATCAGTAAGCGGAAAAAGACAACGATGACAACGCGGATCCATGAGCTTTTGGAATGGATTACACGTGAATCCATTAACGCATTTGTTTCAGCAATATCACTCGAGAAAATTCATTTTCCAAATGAATGATTCTATTGTATACAAATACTCTAATAATTCTCTATTGTTTTAAATCACAATTGTATAATTTTATCTATAACGTAACTTGTTTGTTTGTTTTGTAATTACTCACCATTTCCATCATGTTGGCAGCACCAGGTTGTCCACGTATCTGTCCAAGTGCCACCAGTTGTCGTAGACGATTGTGCTCATCTAGAATTGTTTGCTTATCCTGACAGGAAATACCACCACTTTCTGGTTCATACGTGAATAAATATTAAAAATTATTCAAATCAATTTATAATTGTGATGATGAACGAATTTTATGCGCAATTGTAAAATTGGTTAAAAAAATAAATAGAAAAAGAGGTTAGTTGTGTTAATAAAATAAATAAACGTATCAACATGAATATAAATAAATTTATTTAAAATTAATAATAAATAAGATTTGATTTATATTCAGGATTTTCGTCGATTTGTGATCAAGTATATTTTTTTTATTTTTTAGGTTAGATGAAATATTGTCTACAGTTATGCTATCCACATTTTTGTTAACTGACTCATCATTGTGAAAGAAAATTAATGAATTTGGCTTGAGGCCTTTCCTCTTGGATAAAAAAACGATTGATGAGGTTCAAGGTAGAACAGAATTTGTTGTATGCAAATATGCTTTTACTCGAGTAATCGCAAAACAACAACCACTGCTGTTCTCTCAATCGATTCTCGTAAATCTCATGATAATACCCGAGAAAGAAACAAAGGAGATGAAAATAAAAGAGATTGAAAAGTAAATAGATCGCAGAATGACAAAATGGAATATATAAATAATATTAAATATTATTTTCCATAATATAAAATACATTTTATGAATATTTTATTTCAACTCATTTTCATTCGATAAATATTGTTATTATTGTAATAGAAAAAAAAAATTTAATATCAAGATATTAAATTCATTATATTTTACAATTAAAATTCAGTGAAACTGATGAAATCTCAAATGATGTCATGTGTAAATTGAATATATATCTTTACAGAGTGCGTTATCAAATGTGGTATGAACATCCACACGTTGAATTAACATTTTCCCACGACATAAATTCAACAATATAGGTGTGTCATAGTAAATAATGCCGTGCCTCCGTAATTTCCGGAAGAAAAAAAAGAAAAATAAATGTGAACTAAATCGCAGAGTATTTTTCCCCGACATTTTATTATCATTTTTGTTCTTCGTTTGTATTTTATATTGATTGTTTATTTTTTATTCCATTTTATTTTATATGCGCAAATATATATATACATTGAATATATATATTTTGTTATTTAATATCGTAAACATAATGAATGAAAATGATGACAAGCTGCACGAGTAATAATCAGAGCATGCCAAGATCCATTTATATACCACGATAAATTGCCGGTGAAATAATTAATTGTTAAATTTATAAATAAACAGAAAATACATGTTTTTCAGAAGAGTTACGTGGTCAAAGAACCATTTACAAAGTGTACTAATAATTAATCAAACTCAAGTAAATACAAACAAAAGCGTGCTAACCTGTTTACAAAAATGCTCATCACATTTTTCTTCATTATTAAAATAAAAAATATTTTCTTTATAAATTTACAATTTTTCTTTTATATTTATTCATGAAATATTATTCTTCTATTCATATAGCGAATTGTTAACACTCATAAAGTATTATATATACATTGCAAATGCAAGAAGTTGTTAATATAAATATATAAAATGTACTAAGAATTATTTTTATTTTATTTTCAATTTGTAGAATTGAAATTGAAAGAAATATACAGTGGAATATAGTAAAATCCCCGGAAGGGAAGTGCAGCACGTAAGCCTATAAGATCCCCCTTGACCTCGCAATGCTAAAGGGTCACAACAACCTCTCAAAAAGCAGCCCTTAGGTCACACGCCACTCTTGCTATACTATTTCTACCTTATTTTTCTATTTTTTTTTTTATTTTTTTTTATTCATTCTTTCCAACCCGTTCCGCTTTCACCACTATCGTCTCACACTCTTCCACTACAAACTGTAGAAAAATGAATTGTTGCAAAACTACGAAGCAAGCACAACCAGACTAATGACGCCCACTACTCTTTATCAAACACTTTTTTTTTCTTATTTCCATTCTCCAACTTTTAACATTTTACATTATATTTTCATTTTAGCTCCCTACTTTTTTCCGCTTGAAATCATCAACATTTTATTTGAATAATATACATAAAAAATAATATGAATGTATAATATTGTACTCACTCAGCATAGTTTTTCCAAGACAACTTGACTGAATTTGATGAACAAAATTCACCCATAAACTCAACCAAGTAACAATAATTTTAAACATTATTTGATTCATGATACCTTTTAATTAAATTAAACACAATTTTAATTTAATTAAAATAATAATCAATAGCTAATTAATAGTTGATGTTGTTAATGGTGGTGATGATAACGAAAACAATTGTTGATTGTGAATCTGTGAGACTTGCGTGTCCCAAACGTTGAACACAAACCAATAGTTGACCACACTATGTGACATGGCTTTATACCACCTGGACCACGATGATGTCAAGGCAATGTATTGAATACGAGATGGGTGTGGGGATTGTAAAATTCATGGTGGGGACATTGTACCATAGGTGTCATCTTGCTTGAAAAAAAAATAAATAAATAAATAATAAATATACAAAAATGTGAATAAAATAAAAATGTAAAATAATTTATAATGCTTTTTAGATTTGTTGGATGGAATCAAAGATGTCAATAGATGATGATGAATAATTAATCTGTCTGTGAATGTGAAACAAACTTGGGAATTATTAATTAATGCAGGAAGTTCGAGAGGTGAATAGTTCACGTCATTAATGTTTGTTCTATTTGAATGTTGAGACAGAATTAATATAGGAGGATTGAAATAAAAGAAATAAAAATAATGAAATAAAATTTAAAAAAAAATATTAAAATGAATGAGGGAGTGTTGGAGTGGAAGTTGCGTTGCTTAAAGTAGCTTCATTGACAATGAATGAGACCAGTCACGTGTCACATGGGAAATCTCTGTCATGTTGCTCGTTAACTTGCTCTCTCGGATAGTATTTTCTCTTGGGAATGTTTAAACATTTTGATGCATTCAAATGTGTTGGTTTTTGTTGATAAAACTCGACATCGATTCGTTATAGTTGTGAATCATAATATAAATACCTAGCTGGTAAATATATAAAATATATAATTATATAAATCGGATAATCCCACGAAAGTGTCGTTAAATATATTCGTAGGATAATTTTCAGTGGATTAAATCAGGATTATAAATATTAAAGAATTATTATATTAAATAATAATAATCGAGTTTTTAATTTTATTATTTTTTCACAGACTCTACAGAGATAAACTGGGAATTAAAATCAAATCGTAACGAAAAATTCAAACATACTAACAGCATACAATTAGCTGTGAAAAATTTATTGCCAATGATTAATTTTACGACTTTTAACTTTTCATTTGCTTTAGAATTGTTTTTTAAATTCAAACAAACATTTATTCATTCAACAAATGAAATTATTATTTCATTACTTTTTAAATGTTCAATTTAATGATTTTTCGTTGGAATAAAATTTTAAATTAACTATGACATTTAATATAAATTATTTTTACTCTAAATCGATAAAACTGATAGATGAAATTATTTTTATTTATAAATAACATTGGGAAAGTATACCAAAAATGAAATTGTCGATGGAAATATATATTGGTATATTTATTAATAAAATATAGCAAATAAATTTAAAAAGTTTAAAAATATTTTTCACTATCATCATCAGATAAAAATAAATTAACTTTCATCGATAGAATTTAATTTACTAAAATAACATCTGTGGCATGTGATGCATATTTTAATGTAATTAAAAATGAAAATGTATTTATTAATAACATTATATATAAAATTACAGTGTATTGAAGTGTGACGTAAATTGCAGGAGACGAGAAGTTCGATGATGGATTTTATAAAGGGCTCATCATCATTCTGGTACCAGAGTAGTAAAACAACTGGTCTTGCTCTTGTTAGATCTGCGCATGCCGGAAGTTGGGCATTCGATCGATCGAGCTTTCAGAAAGCTTTATACGAATGTGTGTACCTACTGAGCACTGAGTGCACCAGATCTTCATTCAAAGAACGCAGCTGTACCTATATATTTTTATATATAATTAATTATTGAGTCGTATCTCTAGGCGATCATCATTAGGCAGATTTTTTTTATTTTTTCAATGGAATTTTTCTTTCATTTTTATTTTTTCGTTTATTTATTAATTATTTGCAAGAACTCTTCCGTTCGCCCAATATACAAAAGTTGGATTTATTAAAACTCCACCAAACGCCTGAGCTAATTATGCTTGGATTAATTAGAATATTTTTTTTTTTTATTTTATATGAAAATAAAGTTGAAATTAATTATTATTTTTTATTGTGGATTTCTTTTTTTTTTTTTATTTTTTTACGCCAACTGCAGGTGTTATTACTGCTTCGAGAATTTAATTTTTAAAGTGTGGAATTAGATTATTGTTTATATATTAATTATTCGTTATTTATTTTTTTTATTTATTTTTTTTTTTTTGGTATTTATTTTATTTTATTTTTATTTGATTATTGACGGTGATATTAAATCGCATTATATTCTCGTGTTTTGAATGGAAATTTTAGGGTGGATACAATGTGAAACGATATATTTTGCATGAAAATTAGACACATCATTTTTATTTTTGGGAATAGCAATATTTGTCATCGTAATTTAAAAATATAGTGGGATATTTTTTATATCGATTCTAATCTTTATTGTAGATATTATTTATTATTTATTGAGTTTGAGTATAAACTAAAATAACTAGATTGAATTTTGGATTTTTATTATATCGTTATTTTGTTGAAAAAAAAAAATAAAATTCATTTGCTGCGAAAAGTTTAAATGAAACGAAAAGTAGCCTTTTCATTACAGGTTAAAAATAAGAGTTTGGATGAAAAAAAAAAAAATATGTGAAGGCTTTAAACTTTTAATAAGAAAAGATGGAAATTTTTTTTTTTTTTTTTTTTTCATGTAGCTTTTATAATCAACTCAATTGAGAGTCGTAAAAAAAAAAAAAAATTCAAGAGAATTACACAATAACCAATCGCAGAAAATACATTATTAAACAAATGCTGGTTAATTTTTTTTATTCGTTTTTTAAAAATGATTTATGAGGTTGAATTACAGTTCATTTCCGACCATTTTTTCTCTCCTTTATTGAAAATTATTCTTTTGTAAAAAGCACAAAGTGCTTTTAATAATAAATATTAATCATTTAAAAAAATAAATAATAAAATTTTAAAGTCCTTTTAATCAGCCATAAATAAATATTGCAATTTATTATAAAAATAAAATAAAATAAAAGAAATTTGTATTGGAATTATTTATAATAATAATTTAAATAATCCAAACAAATTATCGTGAATAAAATTTTATTTTCAAGTCTTTAAAATATTTGACTAGAATATAAAATTTATTGTGAATTATTTTTGAATATTTTTAATTTGTTTATTTATTTAAATTTAAATATCAATTATTATTTAAATATATTTACAATAAATGGAGTGAAGATAAATAAATAAATATATATAACGAGTATGTGTATATTTGTAACAATAAATGTTTAAAGTTAAATGCAAACTTTAGAGGTTAGGTTACGTCTGACTATACAACAGACACTACTCCTTATCTCTTTTGAATGATTTAAAATGTCCGACTACTTTGACCTAAATAAAATATAAATCTCATTCAATAAACAAATAATTCATCACATATTCCATAATTCGACATAATAATTAACCACTGCTGATTATATAATTTATTTATTCAAATATACAACAAGGAATTAATAAAAAAAATTTTTAAAAATAAAAAAAAAATTTCATGGTAATTCGTTTATTTTACTTTTAACTACATTTTTTAATTCTAATTACATAGCTCCAGATATTATTACATACAACATTAACATTCATAATATTTATCAATAATATAATAACCTAACAATTTTTAAATCTAAAAAATGCGGATAATATTTTATCGTCCAATGAAATTTTTTAATTTAAAAATCTTTCGTACAGTTAAATTATACATAATAGTATATTTGTTGTATTTTTTATTTTTATTAAATTTAATTCATTACAGATATTGAAATAATGAAGGAAGAAAAAAATTAACAAAAATAATTGGACGACAAATTAACGTAAAATATATTTATATGCTTCGTTATTTATTTTTTTTTTTAATCTTCAGGTAAATATATTTAATGACAATGTTTTTTTAAATATCAAAACTGAAGAAAAAAAATAATCTTTTCATCTACTTCCATCTATTTTTTATTTATAAAGCCGTAAGAATTTTAAGTAAAGTAATATAGGAAAATGTCAAAGATATAGTCATGATAATTCGTATCGCTTGGCATGATTTATTTATTTATATTTAATTAATAATTATTTTAATTTTTATTATTTTTCACCAACTCCACCGACAGGCGTGGGAGAATAAGAGGATATTTAAAATGTGTCTCAAGTGTATATTGAAAATGAATAATATAGCAAAAAATAAAAAATAAAATAAATAAATATAAAATTAATAATTTTTTTCGATATTTCATTAAATTGCACACAAAAATCGTTGTTTTATTTACGACCTTTGAACCACGTCGTAATTGACTAAGTATTGTACACCTGGTATGTGGATAACGCTCAATGGTCCCATTCGTCTCGCGTTCCCACACGTCAAGGACAATTATTTTAATATTTTATTTAATTAATTAATTTATTACAATTTTTATTTTCTTTTATATCTCTTACTATACACTCTGCATTTTGTGTCTACATTATTATTTACTTCATATAGATATCTATTATATATATATATATATATATATATATATAATATTATTTATTTTTTTAATTATTAATTTCCTTCTATTTTTTTTCTTACCATTTTGCAAAACATTATTGACATTGGCGGATCGAACGGATTTTTTCAAGAAATAATTTTTGCGTTTATCTAATAAACATTTTGTCTTCTTCTGGTAAAAAGAGCAAAAGCTTTTACATCTATGTATCTATTTTAAATATGTATGTACATATATAATAATTATTGAATTAATGCTTGCACGAGCATGTGACAGAAATTACACAGAGTATTTATTTCACATTATTTTTATTTATTTTTTTTATTTATTTTCAAGCTCGACGAGAGTAACACACACACACGCACGCTTTTATTAATTTGTCTATTAATATTTTATCATTTTCATCATTTTATTTCATGGGATTGGTTGATGTCAAGTTGAGAAACGAAAAAAAAAAATTAGGCCATACAACTGCCTAAAGTGGAAGATTAAGTATTGGTCTAATTTTTTAATATATTTTATTTATTAATTTTTTTTTTTCCTTTTTATATTTTATTTTTTAATTACTCACAACTCAACATTAACCCATACATCCCAGTATATAATATTTACATTCTCTGAAAAATGAAATATATTCTCTCTTCATTAAGTTCTAACCATTGACTTTGTCCACATAATTAATGTCATTATTATTCATTAATATAATTTATCATAGTAATAATAATTATTATTTTTATTTTTTGACTTTGTAGAAGGAGTCGCGAGGAACACTAGAATAGATGATATACAACCCATATGCACACAGACATACACATACATAAATACATCCACTCCCCATGAGGATAAATATAAAGAAAAGAAGAAACAAAAAATAAATATATATTTTTATTTTTTATTTTTTTTTTTTCAAGGGGAGTTGAAGAATAGAGCTTGAGGCTTTTTCTTCGTGAGTCTTTATCATGTGACAAAGTACCTTTTACCATGGTCCTCACCCATATATATGTATCCACATACGAATATAAAATTCATCATAATCAATTCACAAATCCAATCATCATATTCATAAAGTAATTAATTAATATTGTATAGTTGTATATTTTATGTTCCAAATGCATTTGAGAAAATGAATTGCCACATTGACAAGCTCGATGAATTATTAATTGTTATTTAAATATTTATTTATTTATATATTGTATTTTGTTATTTATTCTTAGGAATTGTTTGTGTATATTTTATGCAATGATTTTAAGCAACAATAATTCCATATATATTTTTAACATGGACATGATTGATGCTGTTAAAATAATTTGAGGTAATTATTGAATTAATTAATGCATTTTTTGTTGTTATTATTGTTGTTGTTGTTATTGGATCTCATGCTCGTGCGCCTTTTTTAAATATTTTTATAGATATTTGTACATGAATGCCATCACAATTTGTCGTGAACGCAAACATGTTATAACGTGTATAGTGGCTTTATTTTTTGTTTAGTTTTCTCGGTTCACTCTTCAGAAAGTTGTTTGTATACGTGCAAGAAATCTTATTGAAAGTTCAGTTAAGAGTTTGCTTAGATGTATATGTAGCAAAAAACGAGCAACTATTATTTATGATATTACACATATGCGCAAGATAATATTTTATTTTGTTGTTATTTTTAAAGAAAGAGTTGATTGGGTTTTTAAAAAGATAAAAGGGAAAGGTTAAACATGCATTTGCATGAATTGATTGTCCATTCGTTGAAGCTATAAAGAATAAATAAAGTGCATTTTACATATGTGTCTAAGTGCAAAATTAAATAGTAATAATATTATTATTTTTTTATTTATTTTTTTTTTTTTTTTTCATAGATAGCTAAAATTAATTGTTATACAAAAATAATTTCGTTATTACAACGAGGCGTATGAATTTATCTTGTCTCATAATTCTTTTCCATCCACAGATATTCACATCTTTATTTAGATATTTATTTATTTAGTTATTTATTTATTTATTTATTTATTTATTTATTTATTTTTTGTATTATATTCTCGTGCAATGTCAGATCTCTCATGACCTAATATTTTTAATATTTTTTTCTAGCGAGGGAAAAAAATAATTGGGGAAACTTTTTCAATATTTTTGCACCGTTAAAATTCCTCTTTGGTAACGCCACGTTCAGCAAAAAGTTTTGTGTACGCTTGATGCATTGCAATAATTAGTTTGACGCTAACAAAAATGTCCGAGGATTGAGGCATAGTTTGAAATAGGAAAAATAAAATACAGCAGAATTAATATACACATTTACATATTGTATATATTCATTTGAATATCAGTCAATTATTAATATTTCATTTGTTTGAAAATAAATAATTGAAAGATATTGAAATATAATTTTAACTGCTAATTTTTATTTAATCTTTGATTAATAAATTTAATTTAATTATTATTATTTTTTGTTTTTGCATAATTGCGAAGGCATCGCGAGGCACTGTGAATAACAACAACGTATATGTGTCAAAGTTGATGCATATCGCTGTACGTCGCGGTCCTCAAATTTATCGAGGGGAGAACACTAATATGTTTTTGTTAATTAATTAATAATGATATGTGATGGAAAAAAGGTGAAGGCGGGTGGAGGCTGGTGTTTTTAAAACATTATACACTATTAAATATACATCTATTAAAAGTCCTTCGAAACTTTTACTCTTTTTTTTTTTACCTTTTCTTTCATTTCTAAAAGCTAACAAGCGCACACAATTGATTTAATTTAATAAATTTTCTCTGTTTAAATATTTAAATTAATATTCTTCTTCTTCCATTTATTTTCGCATGTTTTCTACTTAAACATCCAATCCCATTATCAATTAAATCGACGTGTCATTTGTTTAATAATAAATTTTTATTTTATTAAACAACAGCCGAGGTCCAGCCTCGGCATTTCACTAAAATCTCCACTTTTTTTCTTCTCTTAATTCTCTTTTAATTCACCATTTCCAAATATTTCATATATATGGTACCCAATATTTGTATCATAAATCAATTTATCATTTATGTATTTTATTTTTAATAATACAAATAAAGAGATATAGGAACCGAGGCAAGATTCAGCTCGTACAATAATTCACGAGTATAAAATAATCGTCGTATATTTTTCTTTCTGTTCAAATATTTTCTTCTCTCTATTTTTCGTGGCTTTATCATAAAGATTAATATACATACTATCCTATGTATCCATAATATATATATATATATACTCTTCAGCGATTATTATTGTGTTTTTTTTATACACCATAATGTATAATATTAAACTCAAATTATAATCGCATGAAAATTCATCGTAAGGATAAATTATATACATTGACATTATTATATTTATTGATTATTCTCCTTTAATTTCTCTTTTATATTCATATACGTTATGTGACGTGTATGTTTGTGTGTATACATATATTTATTTAATAATTATTAATATGTATGTATGTATATATCGATCTCTTTATCTCTCCTAAAACTTCCCATAATTATAATATTTTTATTTATAATAATGTATTTACTTTTGTGATTAATGTATGTATATAGGTGATATGTACCAAATGGAAGATTCAAGTTGAACGCGATATGCGAGTTACTATTTATTTTATTAGCCAAAATTTTTTATAATTTTTCTCTCGCTAATTAATTATTATTACAATATTACACTGTAATTTTATTGTTTTGGCATAATCGTCTGTTCATAGATCGGTGAAATAATTCCAATTATATATTTATATTACCTGTATAGCTAATCTCAACACATCGCGTATTTTTTATACCATTACAGAACGTACTCGTTCTATATTTATTTATTTATTTATTTATTTATTTATTTATTTATCCACTAATTTATTTAATTTTATCACTACGTTGATTAGGCATCCATGAAAAATATCTCTCGAGCGTTATAATTCTTTTTTATTATTTACTTCTCACATCATTCAAAAATGTTTTTATTCATTATTTTATTTTTCTGTTTTTTTTTTTTTTTTTTCATTTATTTTTATTTGAATTCTTCATTGCACATGTGATTTAAATATAATTATTTAATCTACATCTAGAATTCCTGATTATTCGCCAAAAACCTCCGTGCTCAGTTGCATCATCATCATCTTGAGCATCATGGATTTTATTTATCCCACAGCTTCAAAAGCTTTTGTGTTATAATTTTATATTGATCTCCAGGTCTATTGACAATTATAAATCTTCATTGAGAAGGTATTTCTATAAATGTTTCGATAAAATTGTCCTAGATGATGACGTTGAATGCAAAAACAGTAAGAAATATCAATGTAGCAGCACGTAATTCTCCAGCGTCCGATGATACATTGAATGCTATCGCACTGTTGCAAGCTTCAGGCGACGGATCTATATAAAACATTATGATAAAATGCAAATGAGGTATTTAATTATCAAGAATGTATATTATAATTGTATGTATTTGAAAAGGTGTGTTGAGCCAAGAGAAATGAATGAACAAATGAGTTCAAGAGGCAATGGAATAAAACGAGAGGAAAAATAATAATAAAAAAAAAATAAAATAAAATATATAAATAACAGAAAAGTGCTCGTTATAATACATAGAGCTGGGTCAACTTTAATTAGGCCGCTCGTTATAATTTCTTTTTTATTTTTTCTTTCACCTCTTGCTTCATTTCTATCTCATTGCTGTCGCTCAAAACTATATATCCAAGTCATTTATTTTTATTTCTCTTCACTGTCTGACATTTAACAAGAGAGATTTATATATACACATATGTAAATGAATGTCACAACTGTCAATAAAAATATATGGTCAATCAGCAAAGTAAAAATAAACGAATTCATTGTATCAAAAAAAAAGTTGAAATAATAATGTTTCATTGTCTGTCGTATTAGATTGATTCGCAGTCCAGTTGATGATACCTCATTTTATATATACACACACATATCTGTGTATACATATAGATATCAGTCGTTGAGTCGATAATAGAATAAAAGAACACGATAGATAAATTATTTATTAAACTAGCAAAGTGCTTATCGAATTCTATAAACAAAATTGGATAATATTGTCTATATAAATTTCCCTAAATTTCTATTGTCATGACAAAGTCATTAAGGATATAAGTTATTTTCTTCTGCTATTTATACTTTATCAATTCACTAATTCATAATGATAATAAATGATATTGTTTGTGTATATACCTGGTACACCCTCTAATCGTGGTAGAAATTCATTCCAAAAAGCGCACGCAGTTGATCTTGGCCCAATACCAAGTCCACTTTCTTCGGCATTGAAAATATAATATTGTGGCTCATCACGCGTGTACATTGGCCATTCATCACCCTCAGTTGGTTTGCTAAAACAAATATAATTAAAAATAATACGTATAGTCATTTAATTAATTTTTTTTTTTTTAAGGCAAGAAAAAATATCCGAGAAGCTAATATTTATTTATTTTTATTTATTTATTTATTTATTTATTTTACTTGTGTGTAATAGATAAAATCGATATGTTAGTTATGGTGATTCAGACGTAGAATCTTCAATTGCCTTTACGATGAACGTGTGGGGATATATGTATAGGTTTACAATTTGTTTAACCAGAGGGGTGCTTATATATATCTGCATTATATGTAGGGCGGTGAAATAGTGGAAAAACATTTGGACGTCAGTTCTAGGATGCCTTTGGGAATTGGATAAAGAAGAAATATAGCCGTTTAGCTGAGTTGCGTGAGTAAAATTTAGTTTAAAAATAAATCCATTTATTATTTATCAATTGTCAAATAAATGTTGCTTTTTTTTACAGCCACGCCCTTGATGGAATTAAAATTTATAAATACAATTTTAATATTGCATTAATATTTTGAATCAGTAATAATTAAATGTAATGAATTACAGTTGAGTATTTTTTTGTTATTATATATAAATATTTATTTTTAATATTGTTTTTTGTAATTGAAATGAAATATTATAAATGCGCAAAATGTGATTTGTTTTTTGATTTTAGCTGCTGTTTAATAATTGGATTCATAGTGCAACTGAATAAATAAAAATGAACAAACAGAAACAAAGGGAAAATTCGATTGGATAGGAGAAAAAAATAAACAATACGAGAGAAATTCTCTGTTGAATTGACTGCTCGTTTATCTGGTGGAATAGATAAAAATGTCACACAAAACACAAAGAATATCCCATGAGAGCTTTTCTAAGCTTGAGGGACACATGTGCAATTTTCTCCAGCTGGTTTTTCCATATACTAAGACATAGACCAACTTCAAAGGAACTTATATCTGTGCTGTGACAATAAAAGTAAAAAAAAAAAAAATAAATAAATAATATTAATTATCATATAATTCAAAATAAATTTATTTCATTCATTTTTAATTTGTATTTATAATAATTTTATTTAAGTACAAGAATTATTCAATGAGTTATGAACATTGTTGATAAATATGTGGACAAATGTATAAGTAAAGAGGGTGTACAGTCAAAAAAGGGAAGATGATAAAATGTAGATATTGAAAAATATATAAAAAGTTTTATCTTGCCAATATCTTTTTTTTTTTTTTCATTTTTTTTTCTCTTCCTTATTGTCATTCAACCTATCCCCTTTTATTTCCACTCAAGAATACACACATGCTCTCTATCAGCTTCAGTTTATCCATAATAAAATGCTGATTACAGTAAAACGATGATCCACATGCGCCTTTGTGCTAACTGAGAAGATCGAATAAGGAAAATAAAGAGAAAAAAAAAATTTTATCTGATGAATCAATACAGGGATAAAGGTAATTGCTTGGAATATAATTCCTATAAATTTTTCCAAAGCCAACAACTTCATGGATGATACTTCTCAACGCCATGATGATGAAGAAGTCAACGATACACAAGCTTTCCCATCGGATTACAGGGAAAAAAAATAAATATTCTAAAAAAGAAAAAAGCCAAGAAAAAAAGTTTGAATTTTAGTTTTTTGTTTTTATCCATTCACTGAATATATTCATTTATAAATATTAAATGATGATAAATCGTCATTTGTGTCTGAAGCAAAGACGAAGGGGAAAAAAACATCGATTTTATTTACTTCACAGCAAGAGCACTAGAATTATATACAGTGAAGAGATAATTTATACGAAGAGTAAAATTGTTTAAAAGTAAGAACGATGAAGAGAAAAAAATAACTATGAAAAATTCTAAAAAGCTTTTTCATAGCATGAAATAGAAGATAACGAAGAATGTGATGTATATGCACAATGGAATTTAATCAAAGCTCACCCAGAAAATGCGAAATTCGAGTATGTCAGTATCATCCTCATGGATAAGTCGCGTTCTTTGTCTGTATACTTGAGTGACATATTAAGTGGGTGTCCAAACACATATTCAACTTCATCACCATGAATTACGCCCATCCATTTACCCCAAAGGTTTGTGCTTGATCTCTGTAACAGACAAGTTAATTTTTCTCATTTAATTAATTTGTTTTTTTTTTTTTTTCAATAAAAATTAAAATAACATCATGTTTATAATTAATATCTATTTATTTATTAATTTACTTGGTATAAAATTTAATAATTGATTCTTGCTAGAGATGATATAAAATAAAAAAATTAAATTTTATATATACAGTAAAATGGAAAGAAAAGAATTTCCCAATAGTTTGCATCAATTGAAGTGTAAAAAAATCATGACTCAAATGGGTTAAAAGCCAAACGATATCGATCTCTTGGGGCATAGACATGTGTATATATATCTCTGAAATGTAGTAAGTTTTATATGAGCTTGGTGCCTTGGTGCTTTTCTCTTTTGAAACTGAGCAAAAAGCAGCAAAGAGTAAAAAAATTCAATATTTTCATCGAAGTTTTCATTGAATAAATCCCGAAATAAAATACCATTGACATGAAATTAAATAAAAATAAACTACATATAATAATTAAATCTATACTAGAGCTACACCTTATTAAACAATTGATTTTTAATTTATATATATTACGTCTAGTAAATATTGAATGAAATAAAAAATTCTTTTTATTATTTTTAAATAACTAAAATCATTCCAAGATTAATTTTAACTTTAAAATTCCTTTAGATAGTGAGATTAAAATCACACTCCCTTTCTGGCTAGTATATAAATGCAACGAACAGTCGATAAACTACTATGCTACAACTATGATTACATCCTGTCGCACCCTTAGGTAACACGAAAAGACGATAATTCTTGGTCATAAAAAAAAATGGTCTCACAGTAGTTTGAGATGCCAAGTGCAGGTTGGGTTATACTACTAGTATTACTACGTTATATTTTTCTGTTCCACTTTTAGGATCTTCTTTCTTCTTCAACTAAACCCTCTTTGGTTTTCCTGCCTGGCAGCTTCAATGAGCCCAAGAGATCCAACACCCGAGGGCAGATTTACCCTTGATGGTGACGACCAAACAACAGAGAAAGGCAAGAGAAAATATACAAATGTAAAAGCCAAGGATATTCTCAGGCTTTACATACAACTACCATCTTGATTACTCACTGTAACTTTATCAAGCCAACGGATTAATAAGGGTGAAACCTGATGCTTTCAAGTCGTCCCTAACAAAGCACACTTTATGTATAGCTAATAATAATATACATA
This sequence comes from Microctonus aethiopoides, assembly GCA_030347275.1. Classification (NCBI taxonomy): domain Eukaryota; kingdom Metazoa; phylum Arthropoda; class Insecta; order Hymenoptera; family Braconidae; genus Microctonus; species Microctonus aethiopoides. The sequence continues at coordinate 6,457,030 of JAQQBS010001424.1, forward strand.
TATGTATTGTAAAATATCCTTTTTAAATCATTTAGAATTTTGTATATATTATTTTATTAAATATAAACACAATGCAGTGAAGAATTTTATTTAAATTAAATTCATTAAAAATTCAAGTTGAATTTTTATTTGATATAAAAATTTGTGACAAAGTAGAAAAGTAATTATTAATATTTTATATTAAATTTAACACTAAATTTTTGTTTATCATATAAATATTCACTTAAATCTAACAAAACTTTTTCTAAAAAAAAATTGTGTTTAAAATAATAAACAAATTTTTCACTGTGTAAAAAAATTTCATTAAAAAATTAAAAATTATTCTTACGATATTATATTTATTTTTCAATGAAATATTTAATCATACGTAGAAATTATTAAAGTAAATACCCTCTAATTAAAGTCTTTATATACTTTAAAAGTATTGACTTACAATTAAATTGTAAACATGTGAATTTGAGCACACATGTTTGCATTTACATGTGGGATTTGAAATGAAACTCCAACACTTTACTTTAATTTACTAGCAACACTATATTGTCTATATTATATATGTATAGTGCCCATATACATATACACATATACATATATACTAACACTTTATCATTAACCCTTTAATAGTGAAACGATTGTGGTAATCGAGTGGGATGAAACTCTGAATTCAAACTAAATCGTGAGGGCATTTTCCTCCTTTCTCTGTTTGCATGTGAGCATTTACATTTATATATACATATACATATTTATCTCTATGTAAATACATACATGAAGGGGGAAGGATGCAAGTGGAAAATTCATTCAAGAGAGGGTGAGAAAGCACAAACCGACATTCTCTAACTCGCATTCACTATATGCTATCGCGTTTCCGACATTCAGAACTGATGCACTGTGTAAAATCGAGTGAGATTTATACAAATGATAGGAATATAATATGCATATATGTATAGCAATGCTTTGAATGTACTACTGGATAATAACTGATGATGGTTTTTATTTATTTTTTTGTTTTTTAATGACTAATTTTAATTGTTTTGCAGTTTTTTATAATTTCAAGAATGAAAACAAATGAACAAATAATTTTTATAAAAGTTTATTGAGTATTGCAATGGATTGAATGAATATTTAATGTGAATTTGATTGTAAAAATTCACGTGTCTGTATTTTATATTAATGTTTTATATTTTTTAATATAGATAAAAGTGCAGATTGGAAATAAAATTATTTTTATTGATTGTTGATTGATTATAAATAATTGAGAGTTAGTTGACTATTTAAGAGTTGATTATTGTAATTAAGTGAATAATTATACTGATTGTTTATTGTATTTTATAAAGAAAAATGTAGTTGGATTAAATTTAATACGATGATGTTATTAGAATTGATGAATTAATTGAAAATATTTATTTTAGTTTCATATTTTATTAATTCAATATTTAATTTCATTGATTTGATATCAATTGTGATAGATTGATAAATTATTTTATTAATTATTAATGTTGATAATGACATAAAGCTTTTGAAAATAATTAATTTCCAAGTTTTTATTACAATTCATCCAGTTTTTAATCAATAAATAAAATAAAGGATATTAAATAATGCATCAAATAATGAATTTTAAAATTATTTTAAATATTTATATACAATTTCCTCCTGTTTTTAGAATATAAAAAAAAACGAAAATGTATGTATACAATATACTATCATATAAATTCATATATGCATAGAAGGAAGAAATTTTATATACATGAAACTCATGAATCACTTGAATGTCCATATTCCAAGTATTTTCCCTGTCATCTTTATTTTTCCCCTGAAAAATTTCTCTCATTTTTGCATTTTTGTTCTCAACATCAAGTGTAGTGTTGACATTGACTTATATACCATGCGTGATGAGTATTAACTTGTACATACAAATATTATATATTCTTCGCACGACACATGCATCACAAAAGGGTAGAATAGTGTGATTAAAAGCACAAAAATGTTGGATAACTGTTGTTGATAAACGTGCCTGTGGCACAAACTGAACCATATATCAACTCCTATAATAGGATTATCCAAAGTTAGGTAGTAACGTTAGACAATAAGAGGGTGAATTCCAAAAAAAAAAGAAATAAAAATGCTTTCAAGATCCACATGAAAAACGTGACTGCAGAATTTCATATGTCATCTCACAATAATTTAATTTAATATAAATTCAATTTCTTACTTCAATGTCTAACTTTATAATATTAAATTAACATTCATTTCCTAGTAATTAATATACAGAACATTTAAACTAAATAATTAAAGAAATGAATAAATTATAAATTAGGGTGTTTTGTTTAGTGAAAAATGTTAAAGCAGACTTTTGCTCGAGTTTCATAGTTTTTTCGATTTTTTTCGAAAACTATCAACTTTACAGCAAAAGTTAATGAGAACTTTTTTGTAGGAAATTAAATTTTCTATAAAATAGTTTTTCTGACTAAAACCCGTAGAGCTGATAGTTTTCGAGAAAAATCCAATTAAAATTTCCCTCTTTAATCTAGATTTAATTTAACTCTAAAATCATCGTAAAAATTATTCATCATGCGTTAAATCTAATCATCAATTGCTTCAATCCCAAGTAAATTATCTATAAATAAACTGCCGCAAAGCTATATGCATAAATGAAAAAAATAAATAAATAAATAAATAAAATTTACGTATTAATTAAATAGAAAAATTTCACATTGATTGTAAAAATATACTTAATATTAAAATTAAGAGTTAATCTTTGGTGGGAATTTTTTTTCTGAATGTTTAGAGTAATATTCCGTCAATAGAGCAAAGAAAAAAAAAATAGTCGCCTGAAACGAAGCTCCCAAATATATATAAAAACTTTTCTTTCTACATTTTGATAGATTTATTACAATAGGAAATATAGAATAATTTCTTGACAGTGAATATCTGCCTCGTTGGTACGAAATATATAATACATATGTATATAAATATACTGTGAAACTACAAGGCAAGATAGGGAGCCATTGAAATTTACGACTCGTGGGTATGCAAGCACATGTGTGGCCAAGTCTTGAGCTTGCACATCACGATATACCAGCAGTTGGCTCGTTTAGTAATAGTAATAGTGCCAAGCTCTTGATAGTTGTATGTTTGCTCGTTTATATATATATACATATACATATACATATGATGAATTATGTTTACAAACACATAGTGCACTTTATATAACGCTAGTTATACACATAAAAGTATATACATAAACAAAATAGAAGAAAAACGATCAACTAGTTTTATCTGTCACATCTAGACTGACGAGTTGTTGCTTTTATCTTCATGGTTTTTTATTTTTCAGTACATTTTTTACCTTTTACCTCATATACACTTCATTCTTGAAAGTAAGAATAGTTGACGACATTTTTCACACCGAATGAAATAGAGAGCAAGAGCAAAGTTGTAACGTAATTTTTCCTTTTGTTTTTCTTTTCATTATTGCAGTTATATTTATTTATTTTTTCTTTTTTCTATTTTGTAAAAGATATATTGTTGGTCATATACACACAGTTGGGTTTATTATATTGTTGCCGTAACATTCAGCAATGTGCTTGAAAAAAGAATAAATGATGTTATGGTTTTATGGAGTTGTTACTGACTTTGCCTTGTGTGTCTACACTGGGCTTTAGTAGTCTCCACCTGAATAATCACCGGTTATGACCGCCATCAAACGTTTTATAGGTACCTTTTCGGACATTTTATATATATAATAAGTTGGTATAAGTATTATTTTTACACAGTAGTAGATGGAATAGTGCTGATGCGGTTTGATAATATAGGTTAAAGTAACTAAAATAGATGTAGAATTTTATTGATGTTTTTATATTGAGAACAGTTTTAATTTCAACGATTTCAATGATTAGGTCACTTATTCGATATATGAATATCGTTTATATTGGATATGAAAGTATAATTGACTAGCCAATATCAGAGATATATATAAATTTACTTGTTTACTATTATTAACAACTTTCAGGACATCCTGAACGATCGATTAAACGAACGCTCGAGTGTAAACTGACCTGATGTTGCCTAGAATTCAATTTCCTACACCTTTCCAGCCCTGCTATAGATGTACATCAACATCATCGTCATCATCATTTTGCATCTATACAAGATTTCATCATCATCGTCATGTTGGTTTTATTTTATAGAATTTCACAGGAATATTTATTTAATTATTTTTAATTATTCAATTGTATTTATCAGTGGTTTTAATTATTTCTAATTATTTATTTAATTAAAAATATATTGTGATATCATGTGAGGAATGTTGTTCTATTTTTTTTATTGCTACATTTTTTTTTTTTTTTCGTTTTTGTTACAGATTGAAAATGATGAAAGAACAATTTAATCATGATTGAGTTGAAGTCGATGGAGCTTTGATAGTGTTGGCCACATCACACAAATCTTCTTCGTTCATCTAACTCTTTTCTAGCTAACCCAACTATACATAAACTCAACCTTGCCACCCACCGTTTGTCGTGACTCAAAATAATTCCCTGCACGCTCCGCAGTTTCCCTTGAGCTATATACGAAAACTTTTATATCAGTTGGAATTTCAATTCCGTGAGCTCAAACCCCGCCATTCTATTTCATACTCCTCCAACATTCTCCACACATACATGTATACTGTGAGACATCGTCTATAGTATCTACAGGAAAAAAAAACTTTTTTTATATACCTCTGAGAGTACAACGCAGATTTTACTTTTACGTTAGAGTTTTTTATCCAAAACTGGAAGCAAGCAAAGCAAGCAAGAAGGAAAAAGAGAATTGGCATGGTTAGGTACATACCTTATAGTCAATATTTAAAGTGTGGAATGGAAAAATGAAAAAAAAAAAAAATTCTATTCACTAAATTTAAATACTGAATATTAAAATTTTTTTTTTATTCTTGTCTGACTATTACTTGATTCACACTACTTAAAAATTTGGTTTTAACAAGAACAGACTTGATTTATAATATTCTAATTTGAGGTATAGATGGAATGAGAGAATGGAAGTGAAGTTAATATTGTTTATATAACCTTGAGGAATGTTTAAGGGTGGTAAAGGGTAAAATGACATAACGATAAAGGAGAAAAGCTCTCCAATATTTGGAGCAACGTTATTACAAGATTACAGTCAACACTTCTGAGTAATGACATCCGCTTTAAAGTGTATGACCCTCTATTTTATTATCTCTCTCTCTTTCTATCTACTTATTCTTTCATCCCTTCCTTTACTCACCGCTTATTTTCATGATATATAACCTCTCTCTGCATTCTGATTAATTACCTTCTACATTAATTACTTAGTGCGATTCATGTATACATGTATATTTGGACATTTTGGACATGGGCATGTTCGTTCATGTGTATCTTTTACGTTCTAGTTAAATTCACAAAAAAAAAAAATTAAAAGAAGAAAAAAATTAGTTGGAATTTAATTTATTAATTAATATTAATAAATAAATTAAATTCCAACTAATTTTTTTCTTCTTTTAATTTAATAAATTAATAAATTAATTTATTAATAATATTTATTATTAATATTAATTAATAAATTAAATTCCAACTAATTTTTTTCTTCTTTTAATTTAATAAATTAATAAATTAATTTATTAATAATATTTATTATTAATATTAATTAATAAATTAAATTCCAACTAATTTTTTTCTTCTTTTAATTTAATAAATTAATAAATTAATTTATTAATAATATTTATTATTAATATTAATTAATAAATTAAATTCCAACTAATTTTTTTCTTCTTTTAATTTAATAAATTAATAAATTAATTTATTAATAATATTTATTATTAATATTAATTAATAAATTAAATTCCAACTAATTTTTTTCTTCTTTTAATTTTTTTTTTAAACAAATAAATAAATAAATTTATTAATATTAATTAATAAATTAATTCCAACTAATTCAATATAAATATTAATAGATTAATTCTAATTCAATATAAATTACTCCTTTTTTTTTTAGGAATAAAATATATTTTTAGTTGAATATTAAATATAATTTTTTTTAAAATTAAAAAACCAAATTGAATTAAATAAAATTAAACTATTTATATAAATCTCTTCATTTTACATTTTGTATCATTGATCAATTAAATAACCAGACTGATTAAAAAAAAAACAGTTCATAAAAAATAACTTCAATTTATTTAATTGAATGTTAAAATATTGCAATTTATTTTACAATCAAATTTTATTGTTTAACAACTAGCAAATTTTATTTCAACATAGCACGAACGTGAAACCCCACATAAATGAACTAACAATAAATTATATATATATATTGTTAATAATTTTCATATACATTTATGTATAACTTTAGTTAAAATAATTTTATTATATTATATGTCATAGTTTAAAACTTTATTTGCGTACAAAACTCTTCATTTTCACAAGTGAATTATGAAAGTGGAATCATTTGTAATGCGGGCCATTTGAAGGGCTGCAAACGAATACGATTAAATAATACATATATACATAAATACATATGTATAATATATTTAAGTTTGCATATACATATTCGCATTTGTGTCAGTAGAGACAATTATTTGCATATAAGGTAGATATATAATTCAATTTCTTTTTCAGCAGTAAATATATTTAAAGATACATGTATAAATAATATATATGTGCTTGAATACATTTATATATGTGTATACAAATGCAGAAGTGCATGAGTCTGAAGGTAGTTAAAATACGCGACAAGAACGAAAAAGTTTCGTGGCATATTTACTTATCGTGTGTTTATATCACTCAAGTGTTTCAACAACGATGCTATGTAAACCATCATCCATGATGGTTTCATCTTCCATGAACGAAGGAAGAAAAAATAGAACAAGAAAGAAAAAAAATGTCAAGTTTATATATTTTATACTTGGCTTTTTTTTTTTTTTTTTTTTTCTGTGAAGAGGATGAAAATAAAATAAAAATCATATGAGGTAAAAGCTCTGTTGACTTTTCATCAAGGCTTTTTTTAAAATTAGTTAATCAAACGTAGATTGCTTTTTTTTGTTTATGATTTTCTTCATGGATTTTAATATTGAATTTTAATTGAAATTGTGATGATTGGTAATTAATTAATTAGTACTTATTTTATTTGTAGAAAAATTTTATTGAAGTTTATTTCGAATATTCGATTTGATAATACTTTTTTTTTAACGTTTTCAATTTTTTATAATTTTTTTTACAAAGATTTTTTTGTATTAAAATTATTTTTTTTTTATTTTGTATTGAAATTTTTATTAAAATCAAAAATTTGTATTAAAATTAAAATTTGTATTAAAATTTTTTAACGTTTTCTATTTTTAATAATTTTTATTATAAAGATTTCTTTGTATTAAAATTATTTTTTTTTTATTTTGTATTAAAATTTTTATTAAAATCAAAAATTTGTATTAAAATTAAAATTTGTATTAAAATTTTTTAACGTTTTCAATTTTTAATAATTTTTATTACAAAGATTTCTTTGTATTAAAATTAATTTTTTTTATTTTGTATTAAAATTTTTATTAAAATCAAAATTTGTATTAAAATTAATATTTGTAATAAAATTTTTTAACGTTTTCAATTTTTAATAATTTTTATTACAAATATTTCTTTGTATTAAAATTATTTTTTTTATTTTGTATTAAAATTTTTATTAAAATTGTTCAACGTCTTCAATTTTTAATAATTTTTATTCCAAAAATTTTTTTGTATTAAAATTATATAAATGTATATTTTCCCCTATATTTTTTTTATTTTGTGTCGATTTTTTTTATATTTCATCGCGCCCTTCTGAAGGAAGTCAATAATTTCTTTGATGATTAAAATTGATAATATATTCATTCATCATATTTTATTCTACTATATAATATATCATAATCAGATTATTACAACAATTTTTATTATTCACGTTGATGAAATCTCAAGCTAGAGATTTACGGATCAAGATTATACCTATATAATAAAAGTAATATAACTGAAATACTTTTTTCTTTTTTACCTGAGTGAAGAAATAGTAATACACTTTTACACCTCTCTCAGCGAACAGTTGAGCGGAAAGTGTGGACGGGCAAATGAAGAAATAATCACCAACAACATCAGCAATGGCTTTTTGATAGCGGTATCCATCCTTAGGTCGTTCCCAATCGGTATACTATAAAAAAAAAAATTAATCAGATTAGTTTTTCAATCATAAAGTAAAAAAAAATAATAACTCACACAAAAAGCAAAGACATCCTTTGAAATAAAATATAAAATATAAATACACTAACATTTTCAAAAATTATTTTACTTATTAAATATTACTAAAAGCAAAGCCACATTTTTATTCAACAAAAAATATTCCTGTTCACTTATATACTTAATTATTAATTATTATTCAAAAAAAAAAAAAAAAAAATGCTTTGAAATGTACTTTTAAAATTCAAATACTTTTTACACTTTTCCCATTAGTTTATAATGAAAAACAAAAATATATAGCTATGTATATACTAGAAATATGTACATGTATGAGTAGATGTTGGTAGAAATTCTCAATTCTATTCAATCCTGACGAGATTGGATGTCTATTTACGATCCCTTCACTTCATTCGCTTTACATATTTGTATGTATATATATCTTGTTCTCTCATAATATATATATACATATGTATGGTAAATACCGTAGGATTTCGCTTGACATGTTTACAGTTCGTTGATTAGACTGCGTAGAGAGAGGTCGTCATGTGATGCTGGGAATATAACGCGTTTCGACGTGCAAGATAACACCACTATATAATTCTCTCATATATACCTCCACAATTCTCCAGGATTGTAATAATAACATTCACACTATATATTTATATGTATATGTATGTGTATATGAATAGCATGTATATACATGTGAATTTATATATAGAATTTAATGTTATACTTTTCATATTATTCATTTGTGAAGAAAAAATTTTTTTTTTTATTATTTTTCTCATTTTATTTTGTCATTTGTTTATTTATATTTGTATATTTGTATGGATTTGTGTTAGTATTATTTTTATTGTTCAATCCCGTTGGGAGAGTTGGAAAATATATATTTTAATCTCTAATGACACTGTGATAAACGTTTAAATATGTGATATGAATAAATTTGTAATTTTTAAAAATTAATTTTTATATTTTCAATTTTAAAAGTTTATGTATTTTATTGATAATTGTGAATGTTTCATTTTGGATTATTATCAGACATGAGATTAAATATTTGATTATAATAATAATAAAAAAAAAATTTATTTCCGTTTGAAAAAAAAATTTAGAGATAATTAGAGACTTTTCAAATTCAAAAATTTGATTTCCCATATAAATAACACGAGAAAATCTTTTTTTTTTTTTAACTTCAACTCAATTTTTATGTAATCAAAAATTATTTTTTGGAAAATTTGAAAAACAATTTAAATTAAAAAAAATTTTCAATTTAATAAATTATATAATATATAAATAATATAATAAATAAATTAATTAATTAAAAATATAAATAATGTAATAAATAAATATATTAAATAATAATTAATATAAATAATAAATAATATAATAAATAAATAAAATTAAAAAAAATTTTCAATTTAATAAATTATATAATATATAAATAATATAATAAATAAATTAATTAATTAAAAATATAAATAATGTAATAAATAAATACATTAAATAATGATTAATATAAATAATAAATAATATAATAAATAAATAAAATTAAAAAAAATTTTTTAAAAAAATTTTTTTTCAAAACAACAAAATTTTTAAATATATATATACATATATATACTTGTTAATCCCAGACAGAAAAAAGCCCTAAAAGCGTTCGAGTGCTTTTCATCGAAACGTTATTTATATACACATAAAACTACACAAATGTTAACGTATATATATATATATATATATATATATATATAAATATAAATGTGAATATATCTGTATATAGGCATCCAGAAAATCCCACGGGTCTACCTATATTTATGTTCATACATATACTCATATACATATATTTAATACATACATATACATATATAAAATGTATAACAATTTATATGCTGCTGTAATTTTCTCTCTATCGTTCATTGTACACGGGAATTTTTCAGCTGCAACGCAAGAGAGGAAAGAAAATGAAGAAAAAGTATAAACGGGCGTGAGAGTAAAAACGAAAAGAAAAAAAAAAAGGAAAATAAAATAAAATAACGAGAAAAAATGAAAGAGAAGAAATAGAAAATGGATATTACGTTAGGTGAAGCTTGAGAGGTACATGAAATACCCTGGGCGACATATGGCTAAGGGTTTCCATAGTATATATGTATACATGTATAAATAAATGCGAGTGCAGTGTGTAAGAGGAAAAAATAGATATAAGAAAATAATATAAGTAGTCGACGAGAGAAAATATTACGAATAGGTATATCGAAAAACACGTGGAAAAGTTTTATGGAAATCTCCTTATATTCATCCGCTCTCTTATGGTTCTTATATACATATTTATATGTATATGTAATATATATATATATATATGTATGTATACATATGTACATATTGGAAAATATATAGGTTTATGTATATTTTATATATTTGACTTGGAATTTAATTCACTGTTTTTTATTTTTGCAATATATAATGCAGTGTTGATTTTATTTTTTATATAAAACAAAAATGACATTTGGATTTATTTTTATTTTTCATTTGTCCAGTGTATATATTAAAATATTTAAATCTGTCATTTAATTCAAAATCAAAAGAGCTTAAAGATCAATAACACTGCACACTTAAATAAATAAATTTGTAACTATTTAATAATTAAAAATATTAAAATAACTAATCAATTTTATTATTTACAATAATTATTTCGCTGGTTAATTTAATTTTCATATAAAACTAAAAAGTATCAATATAATTATTCCGTTATATTAATTAACTTTTAAATAATTAATTAATCCTCAACCACAATGGTAAATAAATTTTATAATTGCAATTAAAAATTGTGAGGAAATTTCTCAGAGTTTGTAAATTAAAATGTTTATGAAAATATTTATTTTATTTTTATATATATACGTAAATATATTTTATTGATATGTTCTTATATTATTTTTGTTTTAAATTATTTTATAGTGTTTAAATAATAATGATTAAATTTTTCTATGTATATATAAATACATATTTGTCGAAGTGTTTATTATAAACGTGGCAAAATGTCTCAAGTTGAAATTCACCTCGTCCTTCATGGTCTTCATTATCGTATTCTTGTGTACATATATCTATGTATATCGACTTAACTAAGCTTTGCTCAATCCACCAGAAATTCTGCACCATCTTGTGTGTATATATACATATACACCAATACATTTATGTATATGTGTGTGTATATAATCTCATTAGCAAAAGCGTTCTAATAACACAACTCGATATACATTATTATATATCTATATGATCTATATATATGTTTAATATAATCATAATGACAATCTAAAGTTACGTTTTCAGTTGATAACATTTCTCATTAAATATTCTAATGTTACTGTAGAAAAAAAATTTTGAGATAATTTTTACAGAATAACAAAATTTTTGTAAAAAAATCTGATTAATTTTTTTTGTTGACTGAATTTTTTAACATTTAATTTTGTAGCTAATTTCAACACAAAAATTTATCGTTGAAGTGAAATAATAATTCTGCTTGGGATTAATAATATTTTATTGTAAATTTTGTTTGTTTGTTGAATTAAATATATTTTGGGTTGAATTAATTTAGAAAAATATTTTGTTTATTTAATTTTATAAATAATTTAAATAATTTGAATTTATTTACTGTACAAAATGAATTTTGAAAGTTGACTGAATTTTTTAATATGAATTCTGTATTTAATTTTAATAATACAATCATTTTTGTTGAAGTAAAATAATATTTAAAAATTTTTTTGTTTGTTGAATTAAATAAATTTTAGGTTGAATTAATTTAGAAAAATATTTTGTTTATTTAATTTTATAAATAATTTAAATAATTTAAATTTATTTACTGTGCAAGATGAATTTTAAATGTTGATTGAATTAGTTTTTTATGTGAATTTTATTATAAATTTTTATAGTGGGTAAATGGAATTAATATTGATTTGTTTATTTTCAGGTTGATTAAAATTTAAATCAAGATGAAAACTGGATGTATTAAGTTTATTCAGTTGGATATATATATTTTCTAATAATTGTTGTTGGAATGAATGAGTTTTATTCGAGAACGAGAAACTAAAGCGCCACGGTGATTATCACTTGGTAGAGAAAAGAAAACGAGAAATATATTGAAAGTGAACGAGAATCATGAAATAAAAATGCAGAAGTTGGAAATACTCCCACAGGATAATGAAATAAGTTAGAGCCTTCATTTCCGACTTTGACTTCATGCTCAATGTTCACAACGAATTTGCGATCGATGTAGAAAGTTCATTAATAATAAAATGTATATTTCATTAAGAATTAAAAAAAAAAAATAAAAATAAAAAAATTTATTAACGTTACCTGTGCAATTTTGTAAATTTCAAAGCATTAAACAATTTTCATCACAATTAAAAATTAATATTAAATAAAGAAAATCTTGTGTTTCACTCTGTTAATCAACTTTTAATAAAAAAAAAAAAAAAATAATGTAATTACGAAAATATATTTTTTTTTTCATGAGAAATTTTATTATAAAAAAAAAATAGACAAACATTAATTAATGTTGGATGGTATAGAATTCTGGTAATTAAATATTCAGATAATATACCGAGCGTAGAAAAAAAGTCTCAGTCGAAGTGATGTACATAAAACAAAGAGAAGGAAATGAAGTAAAGTCTTTGACGCGCACTGCGAGCTTTTTGCCGCGCTTTTGAGTAGTTCGAAGCTGCCTCAGGGGATAGAAACAACGAGTTTGACGGTATCCACAGGTGTCCCGACACTATACTTAGGAGTACATGTTACAAACACAAGAAAATTATAAAAGCCTACTGCTTGAAAAGGTCGTTCTATTTACTATAAGATTTATAAGACAAAGCCATATTATTCTTCAAACATATTCATACAAGTATTGACATGATGAATTTATTTATATCAGCGCATGAAAATTTCCAATGTTTTTATGCATGAATGAAAATGTTTAATGTGAAATATATTGAGAAAAAATTGGGTCGTATTTATGCGGGCAACAAAAGAAAAATAGAGGAGACGATCGAGTAACGAGGGAAAAAAAAAAAAAAAAAATAATTCGACGGTAGAACGGAAACAAACGACAATGCCCAAGGGGAAAAAAATGTTGACAACTAACGATGGCCATCGGTTGGTCACTCATCTAATTTTTTTTTTTTTTTTTGTTCGTCGATGTTTGTTTCCAATATTTTTATTTTCCTTTTTTTCATCTTTTGCTTTTCCTCACTGGCTCTGTATTTTGCCGTTCATTTTCCGATGAAACTGAGGACACACGACAGAAGGCCGCGCACGATTAAAAAAGAAATTGGACGCAACGTTCGTTTATTATTTTTTTTTTCCCTCTCTCCTGTCAGAACGAACAAAGACTCTTTGTTTTCACTTATGGTAGTGTGAGAAAGCTTCATTGGGCGACGGAGCAAAGAATGGGAGAAACGAATATTGTAGAGAATGAACGAAATGATGCAGTGAACGATGTAAAATAGCAGAGAAATATTAAAACAAAAACCAAAAAATAATAATTCATCTTTCCTTGCAGGCACGTTGTCTTTGCCGTACTTTTTTTTTTGTTTCTTCTTTTTACTTCACATTATTTTTAATTATAAAGCTAGCCTACTTTGTATATTTTTTTTGTTTCATTTTGTTGAGAATATAAAAAACAAAATACGTATAGAAAAAAATTTCAACAAAATGACGGAAAACAAACAAGCTGGCCATAAAGCTAAAAGCTGTACAACTATTATTGTTTTCTTTATTTTTCCAGACATTTGTTGTCTTGTAAAAAAAAAAAAGTGCAAGTGAATGAAACTCTAAAGATTAAAAGCAAAGTGAAATTACACATTATCTTTCTTTCTCTTAAATTATATAAAATGCCTCATTGTTATCGTTCGTCTCATGCGTGTTAAAGTATTTTCTCCAGCGCATTTAATGTGATATTTACGTGAAAACTTTAGTGAAATGTGGTCGCATAAAATACAAAGAAGTTTTCTTTCAGCAACGTAATGAGCATTCAAACTTATTCCATTCAGAGATTCCAAATGTGAAGTTCAGTGGTAGTAATTTTATAAGAGATAAGTGGAGAAAACTGGGCGAGAGAATAGAATAGAATTGAGGAAATTTCTCACCTGAAATGCAATTGCTTCTCGCTCTACTTCAGACATATTTTTAAAAATGGTGTTGACTATTCCTAAAAATTTTTCTCGTTGCAAAAAGCTCGGTTGATCCTTCTCGAAGTAATCGATAAAATCATACAATATGAAGTAAGTTCCTGAAACAATAATAGAAAATATTTTTATTACAAATCTCAAAGAAAAATAAAATACATATAGAAATAAATATCACAAGCAATTTATATATTCATATAAATGGAAATATATCGCGTGCTTATATGAAATAAAAATAATAATCTATATACAAATATACATAGTTTTTTATTGTTTTAGTTTCGTACAAGTTTAAATTGTTAAATTTGTTGAGATTACAAATGAAACAAACATTTTAAATCATCTACGTTATCAATATTATTTCATAAATATTATTATCAAATATTTTTTTATAAATTAAATAATAAAAATTTCATTTATCAACGTGTTGAAAAAGTATTTTCATCTGGCTAAACAAAACAACAACCAATAGAGTATACAAATAAAAAATAAAATAAACAAACGATAAAGAAGATATATTTTTGTTTCTATCATACAGTTATATCATTTTTATTCCTTTATACTTTTTGACCTTTATACTTGAGGAAATAAATATTGCGCATGCTCTCGTCTTATTATATGACTACTTTCTTTCAGTAGTGGTCCAATGACGACATATGACGGAAGTTTAAGACCCAGAGGGCCAGAATGAGATGGGAAAATGTGCAATATACATATATGGATAAGTTGAACAATTGTAAAATCGATGGAGAAATGTTGAAGGGAAAAATCGTTGTCGAGTGCTCTTTCGCCAAAGGATTTTCTGTCCCCAAGCTGCTCGTTGTTGCGAACAAGACGACGTCGCAAAAATATTGCTGTTCACTGTATGGATATATACATATATATGTATGTATGATATCTATATTTATAAGAATAAATGCAGAGAAATGTCGAGTCATGCATTTCTATTCTTCTCTTTGTAGAAATATAAACCTGGATATTTTTCGTTTATCTACGTCATCGTTTCGCCCAGTTTAATTTTAGAAATTTGCTGGTTGTATAATTTTGTATGCTAATTTTTAATCTTAATTTATTATAAGTAGTTGATCTGGATTATTGGGATAAATTTTTATTAGATGTTAATTTTAATAAATTTTGTGCTGAATTAGTGAAGGAATAATTTAACAAATTTTTTATAGTGCAGAGCTTATTGATTATTTATTAATTGTTGATGTTCAGTATGTTAATTAATCAATTAATTTATATTTTTGAAAATTGGTCAACGATTGTGTTGTTATTTTACAATAGAAAAAAAATTTTTTCTCATTTTTTCGTGTTGATTTTCTGTAATTTATTCAGAAAATTGGGAAAAATGTTTGATATAATAGAAAGGTTAATCAATAATTTAAAAAAAAATTTGAAAACAAAGCGTGTGTAGCTAATGGAAATTCAAAAATATTGTAAAATATGAAAAAACTATTCTTTCAGGAAAATAAAACAAAGCTACATGTATATTCATTTATATGCAACGCAGTTCAATATGAATTTATTGTTTGCATACGTGTATGTGTCTGTGTACATTATATTCCCGATTTAACACCACTGTAAACAACCATCACAACTCACGAAAAAACATTTTTGGTAAAACAATAAAAGCAAAAAACGTGAGATAAAAAATTATACATTTATTTATTTCAAACAAAAATTCTTTCGATTCATAAAATTTAATTACATAAAGAATATTATATTTAAAAATTCAAAACCTATATAATATATTGTAATTCTTCACTTGGTAAATAAATAAAATAAATTAAAAAATATATTATATTCCCTACAGCGAATTTATATAAAATTTTACTCTCACAAAATATAAAAATTACTCTAAAATATTAATATTTCATTTGTTTAATTATTTTAATTATTAATTACTTAACCCTAAATATATATTCATGTATAGAAAATACCATGATGCAAGCCTCATGCTGATGATTTGTCTGGTGGATACATTGTGGTGATGACGTTGTTTACGTCCAATATTCCAACCTAACAGCTGGACTTGGCAGGTGGAATATGACAGATAGCTGGATGGTAGTCGACAGCCACTGTCATCATCGACAACATCGCAATCTCTTACGTAGATTATATCATCTACGTACACAATTGCATTATCACAATTCCTATATCTACCTGATACATACATATAACATGAATATATGTAAATATACATATATAATTGCTCATCCACAGCTAAACATTAATTTCAATTTGTTTCTCACGAAGGAAACAGGATCCCTATAATCTATATAGATATAATACATAGATTAAAGGCTTTTGACAACATTAATTGATAAATTGACCACAACATATAGCCACAAAATATTAAAACATCTTAAATGATTTTTAACAGACGTTAAAAAATTAAAATAATTTTTATAAATATAAAATTTTGCTTTAAATTTAATTATATTTAAAATAATTAAGTTGTTTCAATCAATCATTTTTGTTCATTGTATTTCATGAGATAATAATCTAAAATCGGTAATAAAAAATAGGAAAGAGATAAATTGTGAAATCAATAAAAAGCTCCATTGGTTACAACTATAAATCTTTTTGTTTTTTTTTTTTTCATTGAATTTAGTGAGCATATTTTTTTTTGTTCTCTATTGTTCGTGAACGAGGTGCTACATTTTCGACTGTTTCCCAAGGGCTGCTACCAACCAATAATAGCATCTATTATTTTGAACCGGATAATCTCTCTATATGTATATAGTCTCGATGAATGAATATTGCACGTAAACTTTGTAGTATAGTCCAAAAGGCCAATTAAAGCCTGCCACATCAATTATAATAGCGTGGCTACATCCATCAATAGTATACATGCTAAAGAATCGTTATCATATAGACATTGTATATACATATGTGCACATGTGAATTTAGTATGAGAAGATACCGAACAACAAAATTAAAATTGTACAATGAAATGATACAACGTTCGTGTTTAAATTCAATTTAATATTTCTTTATAATTATATAAACGATTTTAGAATAATATATATTTATATGGTTGTGAGAAAACTTTTGGCTATATGTGCATTTTGATATCGTGAGGGAGAAATTTATAGTTGGTTTATATTTAAAAGTTGAAGAAAAAAATATATGAAAAATAAATCAGAAAAAAAAAAGTGTTCTATAAATTTTCTTTAATTTTTTTTCTCTCAATTTCATTTTCGTGGGTATCATTTCTTGCTTCTTGTCTCAAGTAAATACTCCAATGCAATTTCATCGCTGTACATACACATACATATGTATGTGGTACTATATACTTGGTAAAAAAGATCCAAATGGTAAAAGCTGCAGAGAAATCTACGTTGATATATAGAGAGTAATAATTTCATGCAATTCAATCTCAAAGAACGGCAGATTTTATGGTGAATTTTACTCTCACAGCGAAGCAGACGACAATTTATAGTCGATATATAACGCAAGATGGTTTTGTTTTATTTTTTTTTTTTTTTTGGATATTCAACTTGAAAATCCAAGAAAATAAACCACGACACAAAATATTATTGAGTAATACTTAAAGCTCTTTCAAAAAAGTATAATAAATAAAAAAATATATAATATATTGTATACATTAGGGTGTGTGTGAGAAAAAAGAAGCCTGTAATTAAAGCAGAGTTCTTTATTTTAATATTTAAAGGTGACTTGTCGTGATTTTCGTTTTTCTATTTTGAATAACATGGGAAAAAAAAATTTTGTTTCTTTGGATTTTTGTAGCTCGGCATTTGCGCATCATGGAGATAAACTCAAAGCATATTCTTGTAGGGAATCGAACGCTCTACAAAAAAGGTCTCTTGCACTTTTTTCATAGAAACAGCCATTTTAAAGATATATATATTCAAACTCAAAGTTCCAATAATGTATGAAATTTTGATTTTTTTGTTATTAAATTGATACCAATCACTTTATTATTTTATTGTAATTTAAAAACACTCCAATAATTGTAGTTACATTGCTTAATTATGTTTAGACAGCATAATATTTATTGCTTTGAAATAATAATAAAATTCATTCAACATAATTTATAAATAATTTGTTTTACAGTAAATAAAATACAGAAAAAAATTATCTGACACGTAAATATTTTTTCTTTAACTCTACAATCTTCGTTCTTAAAAATAGCACACCCGAATATACATACAATCGCTTTAATTTGATTCTATAATTACTCATAATCATAAATAATTTTCCTTAAAAAAATAAAATCATATTTCCAATAAAATATATTTGTTCTTCAAATATATCATTACAATTATTAATAATTAGCATTAAATAAAAACTTTTGCCCCTTTTATTTCATCCTTTATTAAAATTTCTTTTCTCCTAATTTCCCTTTAATATATCTCAATTGTTAATTAGCTATTATTTCAAACCTTCCCTAATTTTCCAATTGTCAGTTAAATTATACAAAATCTTCCAAACAGAATTATTTTTCTCTTTACTACCTTTTTCCCAATGGATCTTCCAGTGCTTAATTTCACCTTTTTTAAAAGCTTACTTTCTCATATAATCTTCTTCCATCTCTCATACACATCTGCACTCGTTCATTCACCCATCAACAACTCTTCCAATATATTTTCTTCCTTTTATCCCATCAATAATTCACCAATTTTTTTTATTTTTTTTTATTTTTTTTGACATTTTAATACTTGTCATGTATCTTAATTCCTCTTTCATTCCATACATTCGACACGTACATTAAAGTTCTTAATCAAAATTATCCTACAGTAACTTGGGATCTAATTGACGAGATTAATATCATTCTTTGGCTTGGTATAATAAGAAGCTTCGCCTGCGTAAGCAACTTAATTATGAAGGCAGCATACAGACGTGCTTGGAATGGTGGAAATATAACAGAAAGCACGAGAAATAAGGAAATAAAATAAAAGTCCTATAAAAATAAAAAATACACACATACAGAAAAACGAGAAGAAAAAACAATACTAGAGAAAGCTCATGTTGAATCGGTTCTACCTTCTAAAAGAGGTAAAGAAAAAGGTAAAAATCCACCCTTTCTAACTTGACTTCCTCGTTTTACCCTTTCTATCTTTTTTAGCCTCGATATTTTGGGTCTTTCACTCGCACTTGGAAGTATTATTATCAGAGAATACGCAACAAACTAGGGTGGAAGTGAATAAGAGCAAAACCACCGAGGTAGAACCCTTATACCTGCCTACACCATTGCTGCTTTCTATACCCCCAGGCTTTTACCCAGCCTCTATCGATTCGACACCAGCAACTTGTTGGCTTTTGTTTCTCTTACTCGCACCTCTGTTCCCTTCACGTTGACTTTAATGTCGAAAAATTCTAGCAAAACCTTTGTGCCATATGGATAATTATATATGAATTGAAGAAATATTAACATTGAAGAAATATTTTTGAGAGATATTTTTTTTTCTAATTTTATTGGTGTTTCACATTAATTTTTTTGGAGGAATAAAAATATATGGATGTACTGTTTGATAATTATCAATGATGGAGTGTGAAATTTGAATTTGAATTTAAAATTTATACAGGGAAAAATTTTGTGTCAAAAATTTTTTTAAACAAAAAATTAGTGTTGGATTTTATATAAAATATTATTTGTTTTACGCTAAATATTTTTATGCTTTAATAGAAATTCTTGGTGGACTTTTATACAAAATATTTTACTGTGTAAGATCAGAATTTTTTAATATAAATAAAAAAATATGTGATAAAGAGATGAAAAACAAATTAAATGTAGTGTCATATTTTCCTGAAATTTTACCCTTTGTTATTTATAATTAATTTAATATCACCTGTATATATATCCATTGTTACTGTTTATACAAAAGGAAATAACATAACAATGAAATAATTGAATGTGAGAATGGAATAAAATTTTCAAGTGAATGTACATAAATATTTAAAATGAAAAGGATTGTTTTGTCAAGTGTTTTTTTTTTTATATATCGTGGATTATTATCCTGTGATAAATAAAATAAAATAATAATGCTAGACTACATCAGAAAATGGTCGATGAAATATTCATCCAGTATGAATACAATAAAGATAAAAAAGTCCTCAGTATTTTTTTTTTTTCCTATAACAAAATGTTTTTGATAGATGAAAGCATAACAAAAATCGTTATGCCAGCTACTGGTTTGTATAGTGACTACTATTCTCAACAATTCCGTGGCTTTTTTTCCTCACACTATTTCACCCTCGTTTCCATTATTTACAGACATTGAACGCGCATTCCATCGATCCGTCCGATGCTTTTGCAACGTTTCATTGCACAAATATCCCATAAAATAAACGTAAACATTTAGATCAAGAAGATGCAAATAATTTAATCTATAATTTTCTCCATTATTTTAAAATATTCAAATTTGTTTTTATATTCTAATGAACTTCCACATTATATCCGTAAGTAATAGCTGTTAATTCCATACATACACATAAAGATAACTACTTAGCACGAAAGAATAAAATATTCTATAAATAAACATGAAAAAAAATAAATAAATAAATAAATAAATAAAAGAGCTACACATTTATATTCTGCATCTAATATTTTTATATCAACAGATCTCTCACATTTAATTTTAAATATTTATTTCATTGTATTATATGTAATATAGTAAAATTATATTTATATAGTTTCATTTGTTTTTATTACAAATATCAAAATTAAATAATTAAATTTCGATTTAATCAAATTCACAATTGAATTTCAATGGATTTAATTATTATTAAATTATAATATCAATGAAGATACAATTCTCTACACTTTCAGTCCATCATGTAATGAGTTTTCAAAAGCCTCGAGCATTCTTATATATATATATATATATATATATACATAGAACAGTTACAAAAGCATTTGTAGTTGCTTCACCAAACCATTTTATAGACCAAGCACAAACTAGACTTCATCAAAGCCTTTGTCTTGTGCGTTTGAACACAAAATTGTTCTATACACTTTGCCTCTCAGTCTCTCCTCGGTCTTTCAGTAATTAAATTCCATTTTTATTATTGCATTTTGCTGTATAATTATAATTAATATGTGTGTACCTACATTACATTCACACATTAATTTTCATCAATTATATTTATAATTTTATTAAATGATATATTTATTTAATTTTAATTATTATTAAATATTAGTTGATGTATATGTTTTATGTTATGTCAAAAAGATTTTCGCAATGAGTTTGAGAATATTTAAGAGCTTAGGAAAATTAAGTTTTCAAGCTTTATAGACTTGATAAAATTCTTCAAGGCAAATTCCCATTAGCTCAACGTTGAGAAGTGCAGAACGACATTTCCGGTTTTACACTGGCATCCGGAATTACGTAATGAATAATGCAACATTGACTGCTGCAGCTGCAACTACATTGCAAGATATAATATGTATAGTCGTGGCTTTATGTTTATAAAGTTCTATACATTTATTATATATTTTTTCTTTACCTGTGTAAAGAAGTTGTTTTATGCTACATGGATGGCTTTAATTGGACAACAACATTAATAAATATTACATTGTACATACATGTAGAATATATTTATGTATTATAATAATAAATGTTATTTTGTTTGTAGTTAGATGATAATATCAACATTTAGTTGAAAATATTGTGTAAAAGTTCACTAAAAATTTGTGTTATTTATTTTTTGTGCAAATTTTGTATCTAATTTCAACACATAAAAAATATCCTGCTTTAAAATAATTAATATTTTATAATAAATCTAGCTAAAAATTTTTTTTTATTAAAGTAAATAAATTTTATTTTCAATTTATTTGTATTAAATAAAATAATATAAATATTCCGTTGATTTAGCATTGAAAATTTGTGTTATTTATTTTTAATGCAAATTTTGTATCTAATTTCAACACATAAAAAATATCCTGCTTTAAATTAATTAATATTTTATAATAAATCTAGCTAAAAATTATTTTTTTATTAAAATAAATGAATTTATTTATATTAAATAAATACAAAATTTTTTACTATGCATAGAATAATTATTAATTATTGTTATCTGAAATCTATCGGAAATTAATTTCATTTTTTTTTAATTCTCTTCATTATTGTTCCCCAATGAATTCATTGAATTAATTATTCCAATGGATAATTTTCCATTGTTGATATAGTACAAAGTTTTTTCCTTGTCACTATAATCAATGGCAGTAATTAATTTGTGTAGTTGATCACACACAAGGAAAATACTTTTCACACAGAAAGCGAAATGGCATCAACAAATTATACATGCATGATAGTGAGACGTTGATGAACAATGTTTTCCAGTTAAATATCCAAGTGTAACACAAATAATAAACTTTCAACCTCGAGTTTGATGCAATTTAAATTGACATAATTTTACGATATAATATTATATAGTTTTATTATTACGTGGTATATGCATGAAAGTTTGCTACTATTATAATTTATATCATATACCTGAATAAATGCACCTGCGTATATACGTACACATAAAATGCATGTTGCAACTAATTATTACGGTAAATAGGGGGATTAAAGAGTGCGGTAGAATTGAAAAAAAAAAAAAAAAGGTCAGTAGAATGCCTAGTTAAAATATTAAGTTTTTTCAAACAATTTATTCCATTCATAAAAATCAATTCATACAATTTTCAGGCTTTAAATATTTCTATACATGACCTCTAAATTATCTTGAATATAACTGATGATATAGTGAAAATATATTTGCAGTAATTTAACAGAAAAATTCATAAGACTTATTGCAATAATATTTTTGAGATTTTATCCTTAATTGTTTATTGTCTTCAACGATTTATCTTGTGCTTATCTAAAATTATTACACTACTATGTATATTTTAAATACATGCACATGTGTTTAAAGTGAACATAAGGTTAGTTAAACATTATATAAATTTGTTTGAAAAAAAAAATAATAAAATAAAATAAAAATAAAAATGAATAATATTATTCAAATTGTTTAAATATATATATCCTCAGGCTTTTTTTTTTTTTATCGATATGATAACACCAATGTCCATGATTGAATTACCCTAATTTAACTATGACTTGTCGAATATCAAAATTGAATATGTGAATACAAAATAAAAATATTTAATAATTAATAATAAAATAAAATTACATAAAATTTTTTTGTTTCTTTTTATTTCTATTATTTTTTTCTTCTTCCAGATATAATACTGATCGATTGCACAAATAGAAGACGAATTGGTGCCAGCTTGAATTCAGGTCATCCGAAATTCGATTATAGAAATTGAATTGAATGAGAACTGCAGAAGAGAGCGAATGAAAACGCGAGAGATGAAGTGATGTATGAGAGTAGAATGCTGTGACTCGGCTTCACTATATAAAATCCAACTTGAATTTAAAGTGCAACTAGATTTAGAGACTTAACAGTGATTTTCCCTTTTATATATTGTATATTTAATTTTTTATTTTCGTTCATCATTCATCTTTTAATATTTTAATAATGTCACATTCACTTGATGAAATAAACTAGTTTATTAAATAGAAAATTGATTCTCTCAGCAATAAGGTATTATTATCATCATCACTGGTACATGTATCTCATGACCGAGAACTTCACCACATGATTTGATCACGAGTTAATATTAGCTACATATATATATGTTGCACACACCACTTGTTCAATATCCGGATGAAATTGAACGTAATAGAAATCAGTCGACGTATTTGATGGGAAAAATTGAGAGGAAAAAAAAAAAGAATTAAACGCCACTGCTTTTGTTTCAATTGGATGGAAGAAAATTGATTACAAAAAAAAATATTAAAAATAAAAATTCGTAGACATATTATTTATATTTATATATAAATATATAAAGGAATTGTTAATAGCGTGAGCAATATCAGTTTCATTGTTATATATTTTATTGTTCCATCGAAAACGGAAGTGAAACAAAATCACCTGGTAACGCACGAGGCGAAAAGCTCATGGTCGTATATAAGAATGTAATACTTGTAATTTTTTCTTTATCTCGCGTGTCGATTTCAAACGAATGAAATCGGAAATAAAATGAAAAAAATAAAATAAAAATAAATAAATAAATATAATATGAAAAGAAAAATATTTTTACATATTCGTGACGATATATTTTATTCACATAAATTCAATGTGTTCGACTTGATTATTATTTTTTTGAATATATTTTTCACATTAATTCATTGACCTAAAATTTTAATATAAATAAAAAAATGTCTGAATATTCACGCACGAAGTAATATGTTGGTAATATGCTTGAAATCTTGCGTTAATTTTGAAACAACATTTGTAATGTGAACGTGTTGTGTGATGTGTTTGTGTTGTTAGTTTTGAAGTTAAGTGAGGGATGTAAAGAGAGGGGTATACATGTATACATGTATAGAAACGTGTGGAGGGAACGGTGAAAGGTATATAAGGGGAACGTTGAGAAGCCACAACTGATTAAAGCTGGTGCTAAACCATTAACTTGCGTCCACTTCTCGGTTCAACTGTCGTTCTAACATTGTATATGTATGTATATATATACTGGAGATCTTGTTGTGGATATATATGTAATAATGGACAGGATGTTGGGTAGTTGTAGACCAAAGTCCAAATATAATTTACGTCAACTTTATGCTGACAAAGTTTTGACTTTTGGTAATAAATAATTTTATTTATTCAGTGATATTTTAATGGCGATTTAATTTTTTTTATTATTGATACATATTAACTGAACCAACAGAGGTTTGTTCTTTATATTATTCTTTAGAAAAAAAAAAATATATGGTTTGTTATAAAATTTTAATTTTATTCAAGACTTTAATGGGTCGACGAAAGAAAGAAAAAAATCGCCACAATGAAATTTTGTGTGGTTATATATTTATATGTCTTGTATTTATTTATTTTTTTATTTTACTCTCAAGATGTTGGGTGCTTTGTAATAAAAAAAAATATTCTCCAAGTTTATTCATTAAAAATGCAGCGACTATCATTTTTTTTTTTTTTTTTTTTTTAAGTTGTGAGCTCCCACGTGTTCATGTATATAAGTTTTACGTTCGTTTTATCGTTGTATTTTCATTCCCCTCTGCACTTTTCTGATACTTTTATATATGTGTATAAATGTGTACGAGTGTAGGTATAGGTTTTATTTTTTTATTTTATTTTATACGTCAAAGTATAGAGCAACTGTTATATGTCGATGATCGACTAAAAAATATGCCAAGATATAAATTTTCCAACATCAACAGATGTTGCAAGACGTGTACGTAAAAATTATGTTAAAAAAAAGTAATAAAAAATTTATTTACAAATCAGAGTGAACTTGAATAAAATTAAAAACAATTTTTCATTTAATATTTACTGCATTCAAATAATATTTATTAAATTTTATATTTTTATTTTCAATAAAAATTTTTTTTCTTCCTCACAATATTAAAATTATCCTTTTAAATAATTGTAATTTTCTTATAGGAATATTTATAATAAAAATTACCTGTTGAATTATTAAATTACACTGCAATGTGTATAAGTAATAAATTAAAATACAACATTTAAATGTTTTATTTAATTCGCTGAGATTATTCTCAACAAAATTGGGTGAATAAAATTTGAACAAATATATAAATACATATTAATGACATCATAAGTATTTTAATTAGATCATTTGATGTTGTGATATTATAATAAAGATCTTTAATTATACATGACGACGACAATAATAAGGAAAATTAAGAAAATATAAATAGTATATGCTTTAATAAATGAGAAATATACTTACGAAGTGTAAATAAACTTAAGCAAACGATGAGAAAACGAGATGATAAGATTGCGGAAATAGCAAATGCTTCGTTTCATTCGATAAAATGATGAATAACATTTAATTTTAGTTGTAGAAGACGTTGCACGTATACTAATCTACGTTTTAGCTTCTAGAAATC
Source organism: Microctonus aethiopoides (assembly GCA_030347275.1). NCBI lineage: Eukaryota > Metazoa > Arthropoda > Insecta > Hymenoptera > Braconidae > Microctonus > Microctonus aethiopoides. The sequence goes on from JAQQBS010001424.1 coordinate 6,483,346, forward strand.
TTCAACTAAATCCACATAGTATATGTGTACATCTATATAAATCCCAAGACGTAATTACGGAGATTACGGTTTGCAGTTTAGTCAATATCGGAAACAAAATTACTGAATGCATATAACTATATGTATATATTTGCCATTTCTATATAATAATCACGCAAACACAGTTGAATTATCATAAAAGTTTTGTCTTTAAAACTCATCGCTTTATACTTGAAATTATTTATTCAATTTTGTAAGAATAAAAAAGATTTGAAATAAAATTTATATTTGTAATTTGAATTTAATTATTAATTAAATTATGTTTAGTAGTTTTGTATAATATTATATGTCGATGAGAGAAATATTAAGACCAAGTTACAAAAGAAAATAAATATAAAACTAAAAAATATATATTTTTTTCTTTATTATCATAAATTTATTCTAAAAGTTTTGTAAAATCTGCTACAATTTTTTTTTATTGTAATTTTTTCCAACAAATCTTTACATAGAAAATTTATCACATTTGCATATATTATCTACGTAAATGCAGGGATGTACTCAAAGCTGCTTGATGTCAAGTGCTCGTGTGTGTATAATGCTCAAAATATATCTGCGTAATTGGAGAATGAGATATAAAACACTGCACTTAGCAAGACAATAGAATAATTACTTAAGTCACAAGAACATTAAGCAAACGATGAATAGAATTGTAATATGTATTTGGATATATTGCAATAATTAATCTGGTGGAAATTTCTTTGACTATTATCATCAAGTTATTAAACAAGAAAATTTTCTAGTAATGATAATTAAATGTATATAAATATAAGTAGAATAATTTTTAAATTAAATTTGTTATTTACCTAGTAAATTTTATGTTATTGTTTAATTTAATTGAGTATATTACAACAGGTTCAATGACAATTTGATATCAATTAATAAATAGACTTTCATAATTGCATTTTTTACTTGGATTCTATTCATAAAAATGCGTAAATAATTTAATTACTTTCCTGAATATTAATTAATTAATTTATTATAGAGTTAATATTAACTCTTTAAAAATTGATTACTATAATTAAAGAGATAATCCTAACAGTTATTTAATAATAATTAATTATTATAATTAATTATAAATTATAAATAAATTAAATAATTATAATTAAACAAATTATCCTAACAGTTTGTTATATTAAATTAAAAATGTAATTATACTTGTCTATGAAAAGTATAATTGTAAATTACTAAATTGAATATAATTATTAATTATTTTTATTTTTATTTATATATTTTTTTTTCTTTGATAGGGAAAAATATTTAATGTGGTTTTTTTTTTTATTTCTAATTTTCAATAGACTATTAACCACTCTGTATATTATACATATAAAGTTAAATGTTTATGATTATAAATAATACTGCATCAGGCATTATGCAAAATGTTTAAATGTATGTATACACATGAGCTTTTCATAAAGTCATAATGATTAAGAAATGCATTATGGTGCTAACCCCAAGAGTCGTCTTGAATTTTGGAAATTGCACTCTATTGTTATACCTCCAACCAACACCCCCAGTATCCAAGCTTTAGTTGTCGTCTTCAGGATTATTCTCATCCCAACATTTTGCGCATATATTTCCCTCACAGTTATACTCTCAAACAATTCCGGTCAGAAGCCTCGAGGGCAAATGTCATAGCATGACTAATGAGATTTTACTGTTCGCGACCTTGTAGATTTTTTTTGATAAATGAAATTTGGTCACAAGTGCAAATGACAATTTTATCAAAATTTATCTCGAAGAAATTTTAAAGAGTTTTAATTTGTATAATAAAATTTACTTTTAATATTTTATCATTTTTATCAAGTTCTTTTTCGTTTATTTATTAGTTAATCAATTATTAATTATTCCTTCAATGTTTACCTTATGTATAATTAAAAAATATATTTTTAAATATTATTAAAAATTTATTTATGTGATAACTATATTTAATGATCATTTAAATAGAACTTTATCAACTCAACGATTTTATATATTTAATAATTATGATGAAATTTATAATATCTCAATAATTATTTCTATACTGGTATTTGTGAGCTTACAAAATCGATAGAGTATATTCAAAATTAATATTTCCATTATCGAAAATGAGAACAAAAAGGGAATACCCAAAGTTATTTACATAATACTAATATATTATACCTAACATAAAATCTCCTTTTCATTTTATCCATTTTGACATTTGGATTAAATCGAGCATATAAAAATGAGATTCATCAAATTTTCTATTAAATCTAAATATATCTATAACAATTTCCAATACTACATTAAATACTCTTTAATAAATTACTGACGTCTAGATAAAAAATAATAAAAAAAAATACCATCTGTATTCTAACTTTCCTACAATTTTTTTTTCACAGTGCTTTCGAAATGTCTAAATTAGTCCTCTTAAATATCCATTCACAGTACTAAAATAACCGGAAGCTAAATGTGAAAGTTCGCATTCATTCTCGTCGCGTCTTTAGCAAAAGTGTCAGAAGAAGTAGCTGAAGAAGAAGAAGAGAAAAGAAAAAAATAAGTGGATGGCGCGTGGCAAGGTAAAATGAAGAAAAAAAAAAATAAATAAAAGACAGGGAAGTTTGAGTTCTCATATACTCTACACATCTAACGTCTCACGTCACTCTTTCAAACACGACGTGTAAGTGCTAGCAACCCATGTTTTATTCCTTAAAATTCTTTACAGAGACACGACAAACGACTGAACGAGGTAAGAATATAAAATCACTAAATAATCCAGATATATTCATAATATCCCCATTTATTTTCTTCAATCCCCATCACCAGTCTCTTATTAATATACAGAATAAAATATATAAATAAATAAATAAATAAAATGATACGTATATAAAAGGATATTTAATAAGTTGACAAAAGTGAATGAAAATTTTATGAGCTCTGGAATATAAAAATTAATTTTCAATTTATATTGCTATAAAATTGTGTAGACAATACGAATTATTTGTACATTTACCTTTCTTCCAATCGATCATCATTATCACTACCAGTTTCTAAAGGCCATAAAGCTATACTGCAACGACAATAAGGCACTGCACGTGCCATATTAAATTGAATAAAATATATTTCCACGTTGTGTATAAGCTTTTGTACATTGGTAATAAGTATAACTACAACTAGGTCATGTATATATCATTTCAAGTGTAGGAAATATACTCAAAGTATGTCTGTACACATAACCGGAAGTATAGTACTTTATACGTTCATTTTTTTTTTTTTTTGTTGTTTCTTTCAATTCTACTATCAACTGCTACAATGAGAAAAGGTTAAATATCATAACTTTTTCTTTTAAAATATGTATTTCTTTTTTTTTTCTATGCACATGAGATGATGAATTTTTTATAGACCAAGATAAATTGAATAAGAGAAGAGAAATAATAATGATGTATGAATGTATGTGAAATGTTTTTTTTTTTCTTTCAACTATTGAATAATTCAGTTCGCTTTCAATTATACATTTTAAATATATTCTGGGTTGAGTATGTTTAACTACTCATCACTTTAAGCAAAGTTTAAACCTCATCATCATTTACATTCAGATATAATTCATCATCCAAGTTTATCGAATATAAACTTTATACATTCCTTATTTCCTGAATATATTAAACAAATATTTATTTGATACACCAACCATGTATGTATTTTTTTTTTTATCGAATATATAAATAATTCTGATGTATATTCTTTTTATTATTTTTTCACTGACAATCACTCGATATTGATAGAAACAAAAATTTTCAATTTGAATTAATATTTGACCAGTCGACGAATGAAACTAAATGAAATTCTGACTGATTGACTTTTTTCCGATTCTTTAATTTGTGAATAACGAGATAGATAGGGGTAAAATTTGATGGAGAAAGAGAGCAGAAGTCACAAAATAACGATTGAAAATTCCGGGGATGAGAATCCGAGGCTGAACGATCATGGAAATAATTGTGGGGTGTGGTCGAGTATGTTATCACATGAAGCCATTGAGGGGTGTGGATGAAGGGGTTACACATCGACGACGTGAAGTCATCAGAGAGTATAGGTATATAGAGTGAGTAAAATAGCAAATGACTGACGTGATACACACGCTAACTCATAAAGAAATTATTCGCAGAGGATTTAATTTCATTGTTTCCTGAATTTAATTTTGCTCGCAACACTTTTTAGCTTCAATTTTCTTTTTTCTATTGCTTTCACATTCATTGTTCAATTCATCCAAAACAACCTGTTGATTGAAAGTAAACGTTTGATTAAAAAAAATCATCAAGACGTTATTTATCACAAAAAACACACAATTAATTTTCATAATTTCATCCATCTTAATTTCCAATTAAATATCCAATGATTTAATCTTAACATTAGCAAACATTTGTTGCTGGTCATCATCGTATACAATCAAAATGTCAATAGTGAAGGACACAAACACCTGGTTAAATTGTGGTTGATATTACACACCCTCTTTTGCGTGTTTGGCAAGTTTCCAGATTCAACAGATGCGAACAATCAGTTCCGGTCCGGGTTTATGGTCTCTCCAACCATTTCCAACTCTGCGTGGAATATATTTGTCGTTAAAAGATCCTTCAAGAAATCAATCTCTTTAAAATTAACATTTTTATAAACGTGGATCTATTCGTAAAATCTGTATTTGCACATTCATTTCAAACAAAATATTATATTCAACCAATAAATTAATATTAAAACATTGGCTAATTTTTTTTTTTTCATTCCTTTTTTTTCTCTTCACATCGACGAGCAAACCCCAGACACATTTATCTTCATGGCGAGACTGGAGGATCAGAGGGTTCGAAAAAAAAAAAAAATAAACGAATGTATATTCAAGGAACAAGGGGGTGTGTGCTTGTATATATACAACGAAGTAAAGCGAGACGCTGGTGAAATTGCCGATTGCATTTCTACGACGAGCTTGAGGTAAGTGAGGTGCGGTCGATAAATCGACTCTTATAAATATATACCTCATTCTACTTTCTCTTTTCTCTCTTCCTCTCGCTTCCTGTCTCCAACTCAATTTCTTCTCGCATTCAGTCGCCATATCACGATGGCGTGGATCGCAGATAGACACTTTGCGATGAACACTCTCTGCACGAACGATGAAAAACGTTGTTTTTGGAAGCTATTTAAAATTCCACACGAAGAGCTCTCTATGCAAATGTGAAAAATATATCCGCGAATAAGGAAGGATCTCAATAGTAAAGTAGACAAGTCACTTTTACGTGTATCATTTTGATGATACTTCAGAAGAATTTTCAATATTAAATAATAAAAAGAAGAAGAAAAAAAAAATCAATTCTAAATGTATTTTTGAATTATTAAATTTTCATACATGAAAAAATTTATTATTTGTTTTTACAACAAAAATAATTAATATTTTATTGATTTTTAAAATTATTTATTTAAAATGATGTAAAATAAATAGCCATTTAATATAATTACATCGTGTGTAAGAAATTGATAGCTACTTTTAAATTTGAGTGAATAACTTTACTGCATATAAAGTAAAATAATAAAATAGAAAAACAAATGATGTCATGCGCTTGCAAAAATACTTTAAGCTAAAAGTCATAATCAAAGACCACTCAGAACATTTTTTTCCTTTGAAAAAATAGAATAAAATAAATGTTTATGTCTATCTTCATTTTCTTATTTTTATTTATTTTTTCTTTATGTTTTTCACATTCTGCTTCGTGTCCTATTACTCTCCAACGAGACTGATGTCAATCCTTTGAGAATTTTCACTCTTAACACTAGATATCTATACTTTTCCCATGACATTACCCATATCAAAAGGTGGAATTTAAGATCAGACCAGTATTGCATTCATAAATCACTCGTCACTAAAAGGAGAAAATTTTCCCCTTCTATAATAATAACCTATATGCAAAGCTCAATGTGGTTTCAACAAAGACTTTGCTAGCAATTATCAATAGCTCCCATCAAGTGTTTTGTAATAATAAATTTATAAGTACAAAACAAATTTCATCTAAAGATCATTAATATTCATGTATAAATTATAAGTAAATGTTATATGATTATTAAAATATTATCTATCTGAGGTCACATAACTAAAGTATCTTCTCAATAATAAAAGCAGAAATGAAATAATACGATAAAATAAATATCAATCATAAGAAAAATGACACATGGAAGCCACTCCTTATTAATAATAATTTTTCAAAACGTCCAAACGTCGTGATATTAATGACAACCTATCAAATTTCATCCACCTAGTCAGTCTCAATCACAACTTATAGAGAGCTATTACGCAATATTGACATCTAATCACACGTATCTATAAAAATATATATTCATAATCCAATATCCAAGTCGTCGAATTTGATAAATTTAAAACAATCACGAGAGCCTGGGAAAATGTGATTTAATTTTAATTCTTGATTGGTTTTATCAGAAGCAGTTGTGGCAATCATGAAGAGTGAAATTGGTTGGATAGAGAAAAGTTTAAATGAAAGAAGACATGTACATATAGAGACAATCAGCCGCATAGAGTCCTCATAGAATCGTTTAACACAAATCCCCGTGTGCTTTTGCTTGGTGGACAAAAAGTCAGAACGAGAGTTTTCCTTGGGCTATTGGATACAGAGGCGAGTAAGCTGGATTAAGCCGTGTCGCAATCCTTCAGCTCGTATAAACTCTGATCCGCCATTGTGCTGGTTTGTTCTAGAGCTTTCGGGTTGTATATAGTTATAATATAACCACGTAATCATGAATTAATTTAGCAGAATAGGTAATTTTAATAGAGCATGTTAAGCTTGTGAACACTAAAACGGAATAATATCATCAGATGAAACATTATCAAAATTACTTAGTGTTAATATCTTCAATAATTTATCGATCGATGTTTAATTAAAATTTTTAAATATTATACAGTAATTACTCACCTTCATTTTGATTATTGCCAATGAGTATTTCTGTATCAGTGAAATCTGTTTCGCGTATTAGATCTAATGGATGTTTTGGTAAAAATACACCATCAATTGTTGGTGCTGAAGGAAACCCAAGAATACCCCAATAACTGTTCCATTGTTGTACAGATATTGTTTTTGCATCAACAGATCTCATACAAGCCATTACACGTGCTGGATTTTCAATTAACATTGTTGAATTACAACCGCAATCATCAACAAGTACACGCGCAACTTCATTGGCTTTTTCTCCGGTCATAAAGCTCCATGGTGCATTTAATGTTCCACTTTGAAGTATTCCACGACGCACCAATCCTCGTGTCACCGGTGAAATAAGATGTAATGAAACAGATCCGCCACCAGCTGATTCACCAAATATTGTAATAGCATCAGGATCACCACCAAATGCTGGCGCATTACTTTTCAACCATTTTAAAGCCAATGCTTGATCCCATAATCCCATATTTCCCGGTGCTTCTTCACTATTATCAAAGTGTTTATTTAAATATAAGAATCCAAAAGCTCCAACTCTATATTGCATTGATGCAATAATAACATTGCTAGTAACTGCCATTAAATCTGCATCATATACATCAAGTGTCGCTGTTCCAGTCATATATCCACCACCATAAATCCACACTAGCATTGGCATTCCTTTATTTTCCGACATTCCCGGTGATTCTTTATGACGCATTCGGAATTTTTGAGGCACCCAAATATTCAAATAAAGACAATCTTCCGATACATTTGTATTTGGATTCCACATTTCTTCACCCTCAAATCCTGGAAAATATTCATAACGCTCTTGAAAGCAACTATTTGGCAATGTCGTTGCATTTAGTATTCCATGCCATGGTTCAATTGCTAATGGCTTTCTAAATCTCAATGGACCAATTGGTGGTTTAGCAAAAGGAATACCTAAAAACACATGCACATCATGATCAAGAACAGTTCTTGAAATACCACGCACAAGACCGCTTGTTGTTTCCACCAGCGTGGGATCACTGCGTTTATCTCGTGTATATGCAAACTGAATAATTGAAATAAAACACAACACCACTGTTAATATTTGCGCCATTTTATTCGATTTTTTAACAGTCATACTGCCATCCACGCCACGCAGTCGACTCAACAAGTTAAAGAACACACTCAAGGCGTTACAATTTATCAATCGTTTCACCAAAAAAATTCTAATCTCAAATTTTCCTCCACTAATCCACCAAGTTTTTAATTCTACTCTATTTTCTCTTTTCTTCCTCTATTATTCACACTGTTAAACAATCAAAAAGAGCACATAAAACACATTCCACACACTTCACAGTAAGTCATTGCACTTTTTATACAATAATTTCAATAATTTCAAATCGATACAATAATTCATTTATATTAATTAATCGCTTTCATTCTATTAAATTGAATACTATTTTGCAGACACGCGACTCTAATACCACGGCCGACATGCCGCGATGCACGGGGTCAACTGAACATAAAGGTGGATAGGCGCGCACGATAAGAGTCTGCATAGTATGCCGTCAACTGCTACCGCGCTGAAAGAGCCTTGCTGAACCTGGTGGTGGTAGCAAAGCGTCGGCGCGTACTGTACCGTCGTCTCATATACGGATATATACTGTGAACGGCAGCAATAACGCACTCGACAAGCCGGTGGTGTCGGTTGTGGGACACAGACGGAAAACGTCACCACGCGTTTCCTTTCCCACCAACTTTATTCCTCCATATGAATACATATATACATATATAACATATATTTATATGTATAAAAATTATCTTGGGTGAGAAAGATATCGTATGGATTTTTTGGTTTGTGTAATACACTCTAATTTTTATTCAACGAGATATCATGAAATAATTTATTTCATTTTGATATAAATATATTTGTGTGTGTGTAAATATATTTTTTTTTTATCATTGTCAGGTGATGTAAGATATATTTGAACCAACCACTGAGGTCATGCACGCAAACTTATCATATTTCATGTATGTATATTTTTTTTTATTTTTTTTGTTTATTATTTTTTAATTATTACATCGTTTTCCACAGTGGTTTTTATGTAGGGAAATTGTAGGAGTTGAACATACGAGTTATTTTATCGTTGCATGAGAAAATTGTCTCTCGTCTCACATCATGATATTCCAGACCAAAGAAGGAAGCAGTCCGGTGGGTATGCAAAAGACTTGGTGAGGTAGAAAGAAGAATACAGAATATAGAACCAAGCGGGATGTTATTAACGACAGGAGCGAACGGTACGTGCGCAAAATATCAAGATAAAATACTTGTTATCTCTGTTTTCTCACCATCTTTGTCTCTATCGTATACATATACCTTGCTTTCTTTTTTATTCCATTGTTACTTTCTCACCTCATCAACTCAAAAGGATTTGCACGCAGCTCCAAAGGGATAAAATTTAATTTATTTATAACTCATCATCTAAATATAATCAAAAAATAAACTACAAATTATTATTATCATAACATAATATTTCAGTAAATTAATTTATTTTTATTAAAATCATTTTCACAAAGGAACAAAACCACAAAAATATAATACAATTCTACAGTTTAATTTAAAATTCTATATAAATAATCTCAATAAATATTTAACCTTAATTTTTTTATTTCTCTCTTTGATTTTATCTGACTTCCGGTTTATCAACAATTATATATTCATAAATACTATCGCCAGTCTGTGTGTGTGTGTGTGAAGTAAAACAAGAAGATGCGGGTTTATTTTATTTTATTTTTTGTATCTCCCCCTCAACATCAATAATCAGACCAACAAACGATACGGGCAAATCGAGTGGAGCCAGTTGCAATTGTCGGCGGAAGAGGCTCGTTATTCCCTCAAGCACACTGACCAATCGTTAGCCCCTTAGTCCACGATCATTGTCGAGATGATCTCTACATATAGCTAGGCTACTAATGATAGTAATGAGAGAATTAGCAACCAGCTAAAATTTTCTTTCTTCACACAGGTATTTTTTTCTTCACATCAGGTTTACATTCACCACTTTGAATCTTTTCTTTCTATCAACCCCAATGCATGCAGGTTAATTGCAAGACAAATTTCTTTCTCAAATAACAATTAATAAACAAACCTTCATTTCAATTAATAATAATTATTGTCAAATCAATTAATCCAATCATGTAACATATTTATATTATAATTAATAATTAATTTATATCTTCCAGGTAATTATTCGAATTATATATCAACGAGTGTCATATAGGATGTTTAATCGACTACTAGAAGACTTAGAGAAGCACAAAAATTTCAGGAGATTAATTAATTGTTATTATATTTTTATGGTTATTTTTAAGCTCTTTGTAATTCTCACATTGAAAAGAACTTTCCGAAAGGTGATTTATCTAACGACTTTATGTGGATACTATACTTGAAGCATGTGAATACTACCACCTAGAGAAGTGTCTGCGCATTATATCTCTATATCGGTGGTACTCACTAATCATTCGAAAGTTTTTAAACCCACTCTACAAAGAATAACCCCTGTCTACTCGCTTGCACACGGATCGATGAGTCTATGCCATAAATCAAAGGACTATATGTATATACACATCTATTTTTCTTACTCGATTTTTTGCTGCACTTGAACAAGAAGAAAAAAAAATTTTAAAAGAATAACGCCACTAAATCGCGTCCTGTGAATTTTAAATTGTCATTAATTTCACACGCATCACTTTATCGAGTTTATTTTTTATTTATTTATTAGGTGATAATATTTTTAACTGCATTACTATTTTATATTTTTAATATAATTCAAAAAAATGTGTATAAAAATTGAATTACTTTAGAATTAACTTCATGGAATTTATGGTAAAATAGTGAATATTGATAATTACAAATAATAGTTAGTTTTATTGTGAATAATTATGAATAAATAAAAATTGTTTTCATAGTTATTTCTGTGTTATTTTTAGACTATGGAAATTCACGAGAATCAATTGCATTTCTTTTGTCTGTATTATTCATCGACCATCAAATACTGATCGCGTTTCCCATTCACCGCAAGCCATTTTGGAATCGTACCAATTCAAATCTGACAGAACGGTATTCAAATTCACCAGCTGTATCAGACGTGCACTGCTGCGAACTGCTGGATATCGGTCGAAGCACCGGAGATATTATTCGCTTCCAGGCTCTTGCATTTCTTGCATTTTATTCCATTCTGCTCATCAACAAAAAATAAAATGAATAAATTAATAAAAGGAACATACATATTGCTACTTTCTCTCTAATTTAATTTCCAATTAAAATAATTACCTTCTAATTTCTACGCAAAATCACTTGGTATATATAAAAAACTATTGTAATCACAGTAATTTCCCAAAGCCTATATATTCTCTTTGCTTATCTTCGGGTTATGGTTCGCAAAGTATTTATTACAAGAACCTGCAGCTCAAGCCACACATTGCTTCGACCTGGGTAATTGCAAATGGGGTTAAACTGAAAATAACCGAGGTCACTGTAACAGCAGGTCATTGTTTGCGTCATCATCAGACACACGTTTAAACTTTTATTAAAACACTACTTTTTCCTACATAATCTTTGTTTATCAATAGCAAAGAATAAATATCAATAGTCAATTTACCAATAGATATTTATTTAATTTAATAGATCATAAATCAGTTGTCATCCATTGAATCTTTTCAAATAAAACCCTGCAGAAATTCTCAACATTGCAACTGATCCGAGTATGTAGACACCTCCAGCAGCAGCAGCAGCAGCAGCTCCCGGATTTGTAAGAAATCGATACCAGCCCAACCTGCCACCTGCTGGCAGTCTTTACATCCGCATTACAAATCTCCTGCAAGATCAAATCTTCCAATTAATATTCTCCTTAAAATCTATACAAATCATAAATCAATAAGCTCTAGATAAAAATGAATAAATAAAAACGCAAGAATTTATAATTATAAACGTTAAAATCCAATCAAACTTTTCAATTGCCAACTGGAAATTGTTTTAAATGTTACAATATAATTGCTAAATACATTGTATCATAATTTGTTTAAATCAGTTATAAATTTCATCGTTGAATTAGCACATTTAATTTCAGATTCGAAATCTGATCGATATTTATTTTCTTAACAGCAATATACATATTATAAAGTTATGATCGAGCTGTCGCTTTTAAAACATGGTTGGATAACGAACAATGGATCCCACATGCTAATCCAACCGAAACGACATCATCAAACTTCTCAAACATTACGAGAAAGCTGCTCCTGCTAATGGTACGTACTTGCACTACGCTTTTGAGCTAGTTTTCTCTTGTAATTTCGTATCGTTGCTTTTCCTCTACTTCACATTGAACTAAGCTACACTCTTGAATCTCCAATGTGTGTATTTTTCATTTACTTCTAGCATGTTGATTCATTTCTATAGGTATGACTACAGCTATCCACTTATCTATCTATCAATTTATCTATCTATCCATCTATCTACCTACAACCTCCGGTCTTGACATCAAAGTACCGATATAGAGAACACGAGAGAGTCTCTAATCAAGTACATGCTGTGTGAGGACTTCTCCAATCCTCTAGCAAAGTAGTCTTCGTGTCTTTTTCAGTTTTTTTTTTCTTACTCAATCTCTCGACATTACTCAACAAACTTTTTTACTTGTTTCTTCACATTTTTACTTTAGTTATATTTATTTATTCTTCTTATTTTGTGTTTAGGTCTTGGCGCGCAGTGCTATGAACAATCCATAGCTTGGTTGAACTTGTTTGGGGAAAAACAAATGAACGAACTCAACAAGAAGATTCATAAAATGCAGAAGAAGAAAGAAAAGGAAGAAAATACTTGGATTTGATCTTGAGGAATTTAGCCTCGAGGTTTAAGATCGAGTTATATGCTTGAAAGGAAACTCTTTATCTGTCTTCAGTTAGTTTGTGTTAAATAAGCACAAAAGTTTGTGTACCAGTTTGTTTTAATGTCATCGGGATTAAATCTACTACGACATAATAGTAAGTGACATTTTTTTTTTCTTCAATTTGAGGCATTTGATAAAATATAAATTGGATAATTTGATCAAGTGAAATCTATGTTTGAAGGAAATTTTATTAAAGGAACGTTTTACAATTTTATTTTTAATCTTAACAGAATTATTCTAAAAATTTCTACCAATTTCTAATTTTATATGTCATTGAATATTCATGTGACAATTTTTCCCTGCTCTTAATTCTGTATTAAAATCGATTGCAACAAACTCATACCAAAGTTGACCTCAACGACAAAATAAACAATTATTTATAAAGTGTCTCGTTCCTCTAATTGAAATAGGCATTGCCTGAAAATTATTTAAATCATCAACAAAGAAATTCCACTTGGAAAAATTATTAATTCTCACTTTCTTATATATTTTTCATAATTTTTTATTGACAGATAAAACATTCAAAACCGCGATGCATCCTCTATGTACAAAAACCCATGAATATTTTATGTAAATCAATAGTCAGTTAATACTTTCTTTTCTTTTTCCTATATAGAACCTACAAGATGAACATTGCCCTAGACTTCTTGATATGTTGGAAGAAAATTGAATTTCTTGTGAAATAAATATCTCAAGACATCACTTGACCTACCGAAAAGAAGAAGAAAAAAAAAAAAAAGTCCTGCGGCCACTAAAGCTGACCAAACCTTTCGCGTTGTATGAAGAGACAGTGGTGTGTTAGCCATCAATAAATTCAAGCAAGAGAGAACGAATGTTTATACACCACCGACGGAGATATTGATCGGTCAGGTCACGCAACAGGCTGCTTGTCAGTTTGCTCGACAACCCGAAAGCCACCCAAGCCTAGCTGTATATCTGAAGGCCAGCGTGTTCATGCTGAACGCAAGAGTGAGAAGAAAATGTATAATACTGTTGGTGGCTGTCGTTGATACTAAAATGTTGATAGTGGGTTATATTACGCAGTGTAGTATCCATCTAAATTCTAATGGGATATACTTCTATCCAGTCATTTAATATAAATGATATTATACATACGTCTTCACCTGACATTCTCTTTCAATTCAAAATGTCAATGTACAATACCAATCATGTGAATCATTATTATTTGCATACTCTGCAAGTGATATTAATGCTTTTGGTATGAATTTCAATGGGAATAATGAAAGAAGATATATATATTCTCGTTCTTCTCGTGACAATCACTGAATTGATAAATTTATTTCCTGAATAAATTTTGGATACATAGAGAGAGAGAGCAAGGAAAATATATTTATTTTCTTTTATGTTTATTTTTTTATTGCAATGGTGACAAAAGTATGTAATAATATTGTTGATATTATTTCCCTTTTTTTTTTTCTTTCAATATTTTTTTTAGAATTAGACCTCGTATAATTTTTCATGTCATTTGTTGGAAACAATCAATCATTGTTCTATTTACCACTTCACACCTGCACGCATATGCAATATTATATACCCGGGATTATAATAATTCTTTATTTATTATGTATACAGAACAATGATGAGATACACACATCATAACACTCACGTGTGTGGTTAATAAATGTTTATTTATTTTTTTTTAAAACACATGTACGTGTCGTTTTCGATTTTCAGTCAGATGGAAATGGTTGATAATATAGTGTGAGAACGAATGTATAATAAATATATGGCTTTTTTTTTTAATTACATACAAGAACTTGGGAATTAATCAAGAAATTAATTCACGATAAAACCAGGAACTAAATAAAATGACAGAGATGTGGTGGTGCTTTATTTTTTATTTTATCTTGCTGGACAGTGTTCTCTGAAAGTCAAAAAATTCGTCCTCAACTCGGCTACTGCAACTTGATTATATTATCAAGCGAGTCAGGGTGTCCAATCAAAGCAGCATTCAGTCTATCAATGAACCTACTGCTCCATGTTCTCGTTTCTCTCGTTCTCATATTACATTTCTGCCTTGCTTCACATTCTTTTTCACTTTTGTTCATTGCCTGGGGAAAATTTTCTCAATCGACAGCTGGGTATTCACGGTCCATGAATTGTGATGAAAATAAATGAAATGAAATGAGGGAAAAAAAAAATTCCGGAAATTGAGTGCAGATAAAAAAATACTAGAGCTGTTAATGAACAAATCCCAAATGATAATAATATCCGAAAAAAAGCAATTCAACTTTTTTTTCTTCTTCATTATATATATATGATATTATAAAAAGCTATTTGAACAAATATAAAATAATAATAAATGTCAAAAAAGTAATTTAACTTTTTTTTTTTCTTTATATAAATTAATTTTTCTTTTCAATTTCAATTTTCTTCTGGTTATCATCAAACAAAATTCATTATAAATATTTATATCAATGGTTTTTCCAACAAATATAACTATCATTTTATCACCCTCACCAATTAATTTACTCCAAATTAAAAAAAGCCCACGGAATAGAGTGTATTTGCTTTATTAAACAAGCAATTTGTCACGCATTATTTGTCCTAGATATTTATTATACATTATTAAAAGCAAATGCGTGTTATTTGGATATTAGTAATAATATTGAACTTCATCCCACATGAATTATTAATTCCTCACTCGACATTCCTATCTCCCCTTTACTTTGATCAACTCTAAACTATAGTATCTAACTATAATATAATCGTAATACCGTTTATTGGAACGTATCACAGTTCATTTGATGACAGAATTGAAGTGGAAGAATATTTAAATTGAGTTGAAGCATAATGAAAATATTTGAATGATTCCAATTGGACTTTATAGTTCTCTTTGGCAATGCAAAAGGATTATTCTAAACTATCTCTGTGTGTATATATTTGTAGGAATAATACTGCTGATACAATCAATAACTATCGTCAGTTAATATGTACATACATGAGCATAATTAATGAAAGAGTCTTTATGCACTGCAGTAATTCGTTGTACACTATTATTAAAGCTTGAAATATACAGGTGAGTTTATAATAGTTAATGATACATTTGCATGCACCTGCAGTGAAATTTACTGGAAATTATAACAATAGAATAATATAAAAAAATATTTGGTATTATTTATTTTTTATTATTGTATATATGTAAGTTTTTTTTATTGTTATTTTTATAAACATTTTAACTGATGGAAATAGAATGAAAAATAATGAAATATAAAAATAAAAGGTTAAGAGTTTTTATATTTTTTATTATTACTTATTTGTAAATGTTTTATATTGTTATTTTTATTGTTTTATTATTTTTATTATTTAACTTTTTTTTTTTTTATTATAATAATATCTGAAAGTGAAGTAGTAATTAATTAGTAAATTGCACAAAATTGGTAAACTATTTTTTATATTTTGTTTAGTAAATTTTTAAGTATTTTTAATGAATGTTAATTAATTTTATATTTGCATTCAAGTGAGATTTGTTTTATAAATTTATTTAATTTATTGTGTGTGTTGGTTGTATATTATTAGAGTTAGTTATATAAATCAATGAAAAATTTGATAGCCACGTTTGGAATTCTATAAAAATACAGTTGTATAAATTTAAAAGTATTTTCTTTGATGGCGATGCAGCTACAAATCCTCGTAAAAATCAGGAAAAGTTCACAAAATATAAACATAAGTATATATTCGCCAGAGTATTTTTTTTCAAACTGGTATTTGCAGAAAATAAAATTCTCTCGTTCAAACATCAAAAATTTTACACCTAAACAAGTGGACGAAAAAAAAGTTCTTGAAGTCGTTGAACAATTGAAACTTGTGTCATTAAATTCAATTTACCACGATTTGAATTCTCCAACAAAAAATAATACACATAAATATCATACACATGCATTTATTGAACTGAAAATATGTAAAAAAAAAAATAAATAAATAAATATACATTGTATTAAATCTGTTAAAAAAAAAATTACTTTAAAAATTGTCGATAGGTAGAAAATAGCAATTATTAATTTTCATATAAAGTTTCTGGTTTGTGTATAGCTTTGCGTGTTGTAATTATATTCTATAGAGGTATATATATATGTAAATATTCACGTCACACTATAGTTTAGATATAAAGTTTATTAGGAACTCATAGAATTCAAAGCGGAAGTGAAACTAATTTGATATAGAAGTGTATATGCCACTACATTCAATGCGTCTCATATTAGATATATTCACTGCATATAACTAAACACAAATATACATAAAATTCACACATGTATATATGAATATATATGTACAATATATATATATCCATGTTGAAATTTGGATGGACGATGAACCAGTTTGTGTACACTTTGTCAATTAAATTTCGCTCTTTGAATTTAATTATTTCAGGTGCAGTTGAAAACAACAAGAAAAATTATGTGTTTTATTTTTTTTGTCTGTCATACATGAAAATCTGATAATTTATAAAATAAAAATGCTGATTCAATAATGTAAGAGCTTTATAGCGTTTATTGTAAAATAATAATTAATAAAATTCAGTTTAAAGAAAATTTTATTGTCAATTTTAATAAACTTTCATCTTTTCAGCTCTACAACTCGAAAACTGTTGGTCGGAGAGTGTTTGCGGTGGAGAACTTTTTTGTAGCAAATTTTGTGCCCTACAAAAGCTGTGTATTCATTTTTTCCATAAAAAAATTTTGATTAGCGAAAAATTGAGTTGAAGCTGCAAAAAAAAAAATTTTTTTTTTCGTGTTAAATTATTTATATGGGAAATGGAATTTTTGAATTCGATAAGCTTCTATAATTAACTCTGAATTTTTTTTTCAAACGGGATTTTTTAGGTATGATAGACAAAAAAATATCCCCTAAAAATGAAACATCCTAAAGAAGACATATAAACATAAAAATTGTAGCTAATAAATTGTTAACATTTTTTATTTATTTTTACTTGTGAAAATAAATATTATTTTATTATTTATCTCTTACTCTGCTGTTTTATAATCAATACTCTCCCATTTATATACTCGTATATTTATATAATTATACATAAGCAGTTGCACAGAGTAGGGTGAAAGTTAGTTAAGTTATCATGGTGATAAAAATAATTCTTTTGATCTAATTAATAATACCATCCGGTTAATATTGTTGTAATAATGTGTCGTGTGGTTATTATATTTTATGTTTACTAAATTTACATAATAAAGTATTAATTTTATTATTGATAGGTTGGATTAATTGTATTTGTTTATTTAATTTATTAAAAGATTTTACAACAAATAAATAATTTTGAATGATAGAAAAAAAAAATATAAATTATAAATGTGGAATTTAATTTCAATTTAAATTATCAAACGTTATACACTCGATATACACTTGTTTAAACAATAATGATTTTCAAATTGTTTGTCAATATTATTGACAATTCTATTAAGGTCACTGAACATCATCGAGTAATATTAAATTATTTTCGGTTGAATAATTGGATCATTTTAATATGGATGTACAGACTGAAAATTTATCAACTAAATTGAATATTTATCACTGAACTAAAATATTTATTTAATTCCTATGTGTACGAAATATATATTCAAAATATATTCGAATCGAGGAAAATTAATTAAATTTAGTAAAGTGTATAAAACTATGAATTATTGTGCATGAGTATTTTAATATTATTATTATTATTATATAATTTAATATTATTTTATTATTTATCTGGTTAAATAGCTTTAAAAATTGTAAAATAATAAAATGTAAATTAGATAAATTTTCCAATGTATAATATTTATTTTTTTTATTTTTTAATAAATTGAGATTAAATCCCCAATATTGCAAAACATTTCAATGTATATTTATGGATGTAAAGGATTTGGGCTTTTCATGCATACATGCATGCATACATGATTGTATATATAAAATATATTCCCAGCTGTTCATGGCATATTTCACTACACAAGAAAAAAATAAACAAAAAATTCAAAAAATAACCCAAAACATATTTGATAAAAAAAAAATACATACACCTCATAAATAATAATATATTGTCAATTCATTTGCATCTTCGAGTATATTTTAATATCAAATCACGTTATTAACATCTCCAAAGCTTATATTAAAATTCTAAAAATAAAAAGCCAAATGAATCTCAATAAAATTCAAACAGAAAAAAAAAATCAAACCATTCAAATAAAATCATTTATAATTTATAAATAACCTATTACTTATTCACAAATAATTATTTCACCTTAATAAACAGAATAAAATGATACTTGTCGCATATATAAGTAAGAAAAAAAAAATAAAATAATTTGCGTGACTGAAGACCGCAACAATGAACAATGAACGTATAAAAGAAATATTAAAGAGGACACAAATGTCCAGCTGTACATTGTTTGCGTGACATCAACAGATTATTATTATCTAGTGGATCGTTATGTTTCGTTGTCGCTAACAACCGGTTATGAGGTATATACCATGTGTCAAATATACAGTAGTAATAATAGTATAGTATAGATACATAGTTTAAAAATAAAAGTTAATATACCAATAATAATACTCGAGTCATATTTGATTATTATATAAACATCAGTTTCACGCAATAAATTCGATTGAATGTGAATATAAAATTA
Organism: Microctonus aethiopoides; assembly: GCA_030347275.1. Taxonomy (NCBI): domain Eukaryota; kingdom Metazoa; phylum Arthropoda; class Insecta; order Hymenoptera; family Braconidae; genus Microctonus; species Microctonus aethiopoides. The sequence goes on from JAQQBS010001424.1 coordinate 6,502,870, forward strand.
TCAAACGTCCAACTATTTACCTTAATATAATTTGTTATATCATAACTAATTTATTTATAACAATTATTTAATCTCTAATGACAAAGCACACCCTATTGATCGTGCAAAATTTATTTTTCGTGTCCTTTCTCATTTTCACTTCAAGGTTTTTTTTTTCTCTTTTTTTTTTTTATATATTCTATGGCTTTAATTACTCAATGGACACCACAATATCTTTCACTGCATGATCAATTACGAATTCCAACCACCTAATAATTTTTATTTAAATTTATTATCTCATTGTTAAATTTATAAATATTTAAAATGTTTTATTTAGATTAATCGAAATATGATTTATTTTTATTTTATATTATTTAGATTAATTAATATCTATTTATTTTTTTATAGGATTGGATGATATGATTTATGTTATGAAACATCTGTAGAATATTTATTTGTCTTGGATAAGAAGTTACTAATCAAAACACGTAAATATCTGATACCGATTTTCCATGCGTCTCATGTATCTCATGGTATATAAGATTTTTTTCTTTGTCGTCAACGGAAACGGACGCTCCTGCTCTTCCTTCTGCGACACGACGTGTTCTTATATTCTATTATATAGATGACAAGAAGAATTTGTGTGCTTCAAAAGTATAGATACGTGAAAGAATGAATGCAAGGTGCGAGAGTATTTTCTGATAATGTAACTCACGTATAAATAAATTCACATTTTATTTTTTTTTATTTTATATCCATTGGAATTTATGGAAGGCTGTGTGGTACATTGAATGAATGTTATATAATGCTAGGATATATTAGTGCAATAGGTTTTTTTATTGAAGAGAAAAATAATTTATAATCGTTGGATAAAATAAATTTGATTAATTTTAAATATCAGGATTTTATTTATCTTTTTATTTTTTTTAATACTTTAAGATTTTTTTTTATAATGGCAGCACCATCCAATGACTGTCCAGCTGTTGATAAAAATATTTTCATCACTCATGTGTTTATGTATAAGTGAATATAATAATATTAATCGTCAGTGGTTAAATTCAATTGATGATCAAAATCTGAATATTTAAATTTAATTGATAATTTATTATTTAAATTCATGGGGAATAATTGAATGTTCTTATCAGAGATGTATTTATCATGTATGCAAAATGAATTTGGCAATAATTGATGAGAGAATTTCATTCATTTAGATTTAAGGTAATAATTATTATATTGAGGTAGGAAATTTATTTTTTACATGATTGAATTATTTTAATTATCAATTCGTGATCTTTTACAGTTTTAAATTTTTTTTTAAATTTGTATTAACATAATTATCGTTAATTTAATTGTCGATTAGTTTAAATTTCACATATAAAATTTGAATCAAGAATATCATCTTCCGTTGCTTGTTCAAAATTAATTGTTACTGAATTATCAAACAAACCACTGGAAATCAATCGAACATTTGTCACGCCACATCCAATTATTTTTGATTTACCACCTGGAAATTATCAAATTTATTAATTTAATTTATATAAATAAAGAATATAAGATCTATTAATTTTTATTTTGCAGTTTATTTAATTTTTCGTGTTTAAATCTCACCAGAATTGGAATCAATGCCACATATCGATTCATAAATTTTTCCCTTTGATGTATCTAAACCACTGCTATCACCGATTTGCACTTGGTCTTGCAATCCATGTTTGTCACACTATAAATATTGATACGTTAACAAATATGACAATGTATATTTGATAATCACTAAATCAATAATCAAAAAAATATTAATAGTATAAATAGTTAATAAATATAAATAATATACAATCATAAAATTTTTTTTACACTTGAATATAAAAAATAAAAATAAAAACGCATACAAAAAAATTTTTTTTTCTCAATCGCGATTATTTATTTCCTATAGATTTATTTTTTATTATTTACGCAGGATTCAATTGATGAAGAATTATCAAGGAATGTGTGTATTAAATATAAAATTGATTGTGATTTTGATTGAAATTTAAAAAAATAAAGAATTTAAATAATAACTGTTAATTATTTATACTCACATTTTTCATTGTTCCAGTTTCAATTTGTTTCGATGATGATTTCAATTTTGTTCTGCCAACATTGAGATTAATAACTCGCAATAAACTTGGATAAATTGATGTTAATGTGCAATTAATTCGTACACCATAATTACGAAGTGTGAATGAATGAGAAGTTTTATCAACCAATATATTACAAGCTTAAAAAATAACAAATAAAAAACTGAGTTGAAATAAAATTCATTTGTATTTTTTAAAGACATTGATGAATATCAAAAAATAATTTAAATTGATTTTAATTTATTTATTTTATTTTAAAATCAATGAATTTATTTCAATTTAAAAATAAAATTGTACTCACGAGTTGGATTTTTTCGATGACGAACAATAATTGTAAATCCTTCGCCTTTAAATGGAATCCTGTATTGAATTAATGCGGCATTTTGAGAGCTTTGAAATACTCTTTTTTTATATGTACCACAAAATTCTGTATAACGTTTTTTTTGGGGCAAATGATGGTCCATTGATGATGGAAAAAATTCTCCATTCAATTCCCATCCATCAACAAACTGAAAAGAATATTATTATTTTTTTATTTTTTCTCAATACTCGTACGTGACTTGCAATGAAATAAAAATATAAAGCCGAGAAGTCGTTAACGACCAAGGCTAAAATTATACGCACTGACACGAGCCCATTATTTTTGCATGGCACATCCAAAGATGAAAACATTAATTCAATGATTCTGTCTGCATTCGCCATTAAATAAACACCACATACAGACGTATTGTTACTCGTTGCTTTATAAGTAAATACCCCAGACTTCGAAGTCATGAATATACAATCTATAAAAAGAAATAAATTATAATTAATTTTTAATATTTATTCAAAATAATTTTAATTTTCTTAAAGATTTTTTTTTATTAGTTTTTTAAATATTTTTTTTTTTTTCACTTTGAATGTACAAAATTGTATTTAATTTCACTCACCTGAAATTAATGTCGGCATTTTCTTACGGTATTTAATATCCTTGAATCCATAACGTTTTATATTCTTCACCGATCTATTAATCTGAAATGATTTAAAATATATTTTATAATGCGAAATTTATTTTATGATATTAAAGATAGAATGAAATAAAAATTATTTAAAAGCAGCAGAGAAATAAATAAAAATTTATTAACTAAAAATATCAAAAGATTGAAAAATATTCTGATAATTAATTTATATATTTTATATATAATTTTATTTTTTTTCATTATTGTTCAAGCTTTATTAGTAATATTTTAATTTGATATTTGAGAGAGACAAAAATTTTTTAATAAACTCTGAAAAATTGTGGAATTCATTCAACTAAATTTATTTATATATTTTTGATATAACTCTAAAGAATATAAACTATCGAATAAATAAATTTTTTCTAAAATACTTTTCGATATAATGAATAATAATTCGAAATTTAATTTCATCTAAATAAAAAATACAACTATTCAATTAATATAAAATAAATTAATTCTATAAACCAATTTAAATCATGAAAAAAAGTGAATAATTATTAATCAATGATAAATCCATCATCAAAAATAATAACATTACTTTAATTATTTCTTTATCGTGTTACACTTAAATTATAATATCAATAAACAATTTTGATTAAAAAAATTCTATTGAATATTATAACATCATACTAAACGCAAAGTGAGTAATAAATTATTCAAGTAAAACCAATTTCCGATACTAATAAATAATTAATAGTAAACTAACAATAAAAATTTGTTAACATAACTCAATAGTTCTATACAAAGTTTGTATTAGAACACTTAAGAACGAACAACGTAACTGAATTATCCAAACTTTTTCACTCTCCCTTCTATTTTACTATTTTCTTCGTTGTAAACATAATTCTGCATCATTATTATTTTTTCCCATAACACAAAAACATAACCTTAAATAAAGTAAAATAAACAAGAGTTTAAAGAGCAATTAATATTTAAATACAAATATTATTTTAATGGAAAAATAAAAGTTATAGTAAATTAAAAATTTACCTGTTGCTCAAACGAATGTTGATAATTTTTAAATGGAATAATATTGGACTCTGCTGATGTAAATACTATTACCAACGCAATCCAAAAAATGAATCCAAACATCAAAGTAAAATTCTCCATGAATATTTTTTAATAATAATTTTTTCAAATTTATTTTTCAAATATTTCTTAAAATTAATTTCAGATAAATTTATAAATTGAGACAATAATTTGATTTTTAATTTCTATTCAGTGTACGATATTTTTGGGGATAAAAATTTTGGACAGACTGTTGGGTGAACAGCAATGCTCTTGTGAGTGATAAAACGATGCTTGATGTCGCTTTTATATTCGTTTATTCATCTTCACGCGCATCCACTTCTTTTTTCACTCTTCTCTATATATTTATTTTTCTCCCACTATAAACAACTTGCTCTGGGATTTATTTATTCATCTGTTCCTACATGGAATAAATAAAGAGCAACAATATATTAATGATTAGATATTTTTTTAGATGATAAAATATGTAATAATAGTTTGGATATTATTTTTGATAATTTTTCAGACAATGTTTATTTAATACCCAGACTTATATTTGAAATTGAATAATTTAATATTCATATTTTATGAATTATTACGTTGAAATAACATGTGTCTTGATAACGCTTATTTTTATTAAATAAATATTATTCACAAAGTAATCGAAGATTATTCATTAGGCAGAATACAATTGAGATGATTAAATAAAAAAAAATCGTTGTGTCATCGATGACATTGAAATTTATTTTACAATATGAATAATAGACAAGTTGATTTTCTTTATATTTTATCAGTAAAAATATATTTGTGATGGATATATTTAAATTTTATTACGTATTAAAAAAATAAAATTATTAATTCAAACTCTGATGAATTATTCTAGAAGAATATTATATTTTTCATTGCACAATTTTTTTAATAAAATAAAAGCAATTTGCGATGAAATAGTTTGAAAATGCATAAAAATATTTCATTCATATTTTTCTTTATTTCCCTATTGAAGTGTACACAACAATAATATCTAAAAAATAATTAAATAAATAAAATACATAACTATAAATTATATATTAATTATAAATATTCACAAATTTAAACATAAATATTAAAGAAAATGAATAGAAATGAATAAATAAATTTATGGAATATGATTTAAAATTATCCTAAAACGCTAATAAAATATTTAAAATATTTATTCATCATACTCCTGAGATAATCCAAGACAATAATTATTAAATATAATTTCACATTGAATAATTATCGACTCGGAGTAATCAAGTTCGTGAATAAATCTGATAAGGCACTTCATAATGAGCTGCAGGCTCATGATTACTTCTATCGTGCCATCCTTCAGGTGAATGATACAATCCATAATTCACTCCATTCGTTGCAACTTTTTTCAATCCCTGAATACTAGAGAGCATCAAAGCAAGTTTAGCTAATATTAAAGCTTTTCCACCTAACACTGCAAGAAATTGAAAACCCATTGGTATCAAAACTGATCCCATTATCATCACGCCCATCATTAGCATTGGCATTAATTGATTGCGTCTTCTATGACGTCTTCTTCCTAAAATACATAAATAAATAAGTGTAATTAAACTCACATCACAATTAATTCTTATCATTTAGGAAAATAAATTAAAAATAATTGATATATTAATTTACCTTCCACAGTTACATCATTTGTATTATCTCTTGCAGTTTGTGAAGAGGAATCAGTTGCACCTGTCAATCTGTCAATGTCAACTTTAAGTACATGAGTCTTAAAAATCCGTGTGACACGTCCAAATACTTTTTCACGCCAAGTTTCACCGCTGTCTCTTGCATCAGTCGTTTCATTCCTGTAAAATATATATTTATTTTTATTATTATCCAGTTAATTTTCATTCCCTTATTATTTTTTCTCCTTCTCACATAAACAACATAAGTTTAATGACGAGTATTATAGTATTATTATCAACATCCGTCAAGGAAAAGATTTATAAATTCCAGGTCATCATTGACACAGCATCACACAGGAAGACCAACGGATTTGCTATTGCGTGATCTCATATGTATGTTATTAATATACTCGATATATAATTAATTTTATTTACAAAGTATATTCATATTTTTTTCATTGTGATATTTACTTTTCATGTTGGCTATCGGTGATTTTTTCTTTTTTATATCGCACTAGATCCAATCCATTTAAAATTGGTATAACATCAGTTGAAAGAATGACATCCATGGTAAAAAGTGCTCGACGTTGTAAACACGAACGTAAAACATCGAAAAATGGTGGCTGCTTTTGTCCATTTATATTTGTTGATGATGACAAACATTTATTTAATAAAGTACTTATGCTCGCTTGCCAATTGCCCGTGTTATTTGCACCGACAAATGTCATCAATGTAGCGAGAAGAAGAAAATAATTATATACTCGATGTTTCATCTGGAAATAAAAAATATTAATAAAATTAATTATCAATTTTTTTTTTTTTGGACAATAATGAAGTTATGATCAAGATTCATTTGCTTTTATACATCATTAGACTAGTATACTCACCTTTAAGCTCAATAAGATGTAATCGTGTTGAAATTCAACGCGTTAATGCAATATGTTTTGCATGTTATCTATTTATATAGTCGCAGAAAAATAGGCTAAGGTGTCGCGCGGGTAGATAAAATGAATGACATAGAATCAAATGGTATTGCAAACTAGGCTGATGTGTAGAAGGAAATCCACTCATGGGGATCTAGGGTAGCGGTCACGAAGGCCGCCGATCTTTATGTTCGTCCATCCCTAACGTATAATTTAAAACATAGAAATATATAAATTACACATTTAGGGAATTTCATGTCATTGGATAATAATTGATTTTTATATATCCAGTCAGCAACGTTTAAAACATCATTCTAGAAAAATTGTGTCATCTCGCACCGCTTAACCCAGTAAACAATATCTAATGATATATTGTTTATTCGCATCACTTTCTTTCTGATATATCAAAATATTTTTACATATTTTCTCATTGTAAATTCTATTAATTGATTTTGTTATAAATTTTTTTTTTATATTTGCTTAAAAATATATTCGATGAGAAACAAATTAAGTACATAACATTTTTTTTTTATTTATATGGGAAGAAACAAATTAAAAATATTTACAAAATATTCTTTTTCTAGATCACAGAATATGGTTTTTTTTAATATCAACCATTATCATTGTAAGAATTAAAGGAATGAAATCACAGTAAAAGAAAACACCTTACTTTTTCTGAGATTAAATCAGACTTTGTCATATTGCGTTAAACCTTTTAACCTAAAAAATATCTTGATTTTTGCTCTAGTATAAATTTAATCGTAATTTGAGTTTATCGATAAATTACTAATGTCCGAGATAACGGAAAAATTACATGGAGTATCTTCAGTGGCAAAATCCGAAATTTCATCTGTAGATGCCATCGGCATTAAATCTTTTCGTTGGACAATATGTCGCGGTGAACAGTTCCTTGGCGATGATAATGCGCCATACAATCTTCGTCCATCATCTCTCGATACAGGTGTAAAATTTATTGCAGAAGTGGATGCCTAAAATTTCCGAACATCATGAATTAATAAATAAACAAATAAACTATTTTAATTCAAATAAAGTTAATTAATTAATTACTTTTGGCATTCCCGATCGAATACATTGCGCTAAAATCATATCCTCTTCATCCTCTGATAGACTCAAACTATCTTCTGATCGCGGTGATTTAAGCTGATCAATTTTGTTATTATCAAAGTGATCTTCTATTTTTTCTGATTGTCTTGACGTCGAAGCTTTATTTGTAAGATTATTCGGACGTGCTTTAGGCATTGCTGATTCAATGCATTCAGCTAAAATAGCATCATCGTCATCGGAATGATTTGGACTATCATCATAAGAATTATTTGAATCATCAGCGGATTTTTCAACTGTTCTCGTTAAATACTGATGATTATCACGAGGCCCAGGTGAATTTGAAACATTACTAAACTCATTCATCCTCGGTAAAAACATTTCAGATTTATTTTTAGATGTCATTATTGTTGCAGTTGGACTTATTCTTTTTGGCATTCCCGATTGTATGCACTCATCTAAAATTTTTTCATCATCACCTGACAAATTTGAATTGTCATCAGATAAATCGTTTCGCGCCTCTTCAACTTCATCTGGTTTTTCAAAATCTTCAACGATACTTGGCAATGACAACGCTGATAAATTTGACTGTGAACCAACTGGCGAAATATCCGCAGGTGTATCTTCAGTACAATAAACATGAACTGTATCGGCAAGTGGTAAATCCATATTTAATTTTGATTTCAATGGCGACAAAGACACACGCTTTGTCTCGGCGATATTTATTGTCTCTAATCTATCCAATGTCGAACTAGTTTGATAGCGTATTAAATTTGAAACTGATGTGGGAAATGTTTTAGGATCAGTTTTTTTAAAGCTTTGTCTGTATCGATTATTTTGCATACCCATGTTAATACATGCAGCTAAAATATCCTCGTCGCCATCCTCCTCATCGCCATCGCTCACGTCATCTGGAGCTCTATCGTTCGCTTCAACAATTTGTTGTGATTCAGTTTCCTTCACTGGTGATGAAGGTGATGTGATATTCGGTAAAATTTCATCGACTTTTTCATTCTGTTCTTGATTCGATACTACAATAATTACAGCCTCCCCAGATGGTTTTAAATCATCATCAATAGTTAATGAACTCAAACTAGTTGCTGCTGAAAATTCAATTGGTGTTGATTCCTCTTTGAATGCCGCTGTGTCATCCTCAAAAACACTTGCTTTTGGTTTGTGAAATGAAAATTTTGAGAATGATGATGTACGTCGTTCATCTTGTGTGCGCATTGAAAAATCAATTGGATTTTTTTGATGTCGTGGACTTGGTGGAACTGTTTGCGTTGGAGAATCCGGAAGTTCACTGGGTGATACAACGCCACTTGTACGACGACTAAAATCACTGATAATTGAACTACGATCATCGTGAATTGAATACTGTTCAAACCCACTCAGTGATCCTAATGAACTGGATCTTGAAAACATCAATGGCGTTTCCTCAGCATAATGATCTTCACCACCAAATGTCACGACTTTACCCTCTTTGTCAGAACATTTTTCTTCAATAATTTGAGTTTCTTTATCCTCTATCACTGCTGGTGACTCCGCTAAACTTTTTAATTCACTTTTTTCCATCTTCTGTTGAATATTTTCCGAATCTTCTGACGTTTCATTCGTTACCTCCTCACTGCGTGTTACAATAGCAGACTCTAATGAACTCAATGAGTTCGCTCGTGATACTGGTCCAGGTGATCCCTCATCATAATAATACATAGGCTTATCTTGAGGATTATTTGATTCAGCAGCAGCAGAATCATTTTTTATTGATTCTGCTTTAGCTTTTTCATGTAATACTACTTTTTCAGGCACATTATTATTTTCAAATTCTTTTACCTTTATGTTTTCAGATTTTTTATATACTTTCTTCAATGTCTCGCCATCTTTACATTCTTCTAAACGTAAATTTGACATAGACGTGGCAGTAGAAAAATTACACGGTGTTTCATAAGGTGTTCCTTCAGTATAATAAGTTTTTATTGTGTCTTCTTGTTCATTAACAGTGAAATATTGAGTACTTTGTTTTTCTTCATCATCAGTATCATCTTCAGCATAACGAAGACTATAATCAGTCGGTTGATCCAAATCAGTCTCGGCATAATCACCAAAAATATTGGTATTTCTCTCTTGATGATATGTTTTTTCACGTCTCACTGTTTTAATTTTTAAATTTTGTTTTTGCTTATTACTACCAACACTTTTACCATCACCACCACCGACACCACCACCATTCTCCATATATTTTTTACTGTAATCTATCGGTTGATCACCATCTGCCTCGTATGGCGAGTTTTCAGTGTCTAATCTTTGTTCAAAATATGGCGATTCTGCTGGTGAACCTTTTCTACATTCGCTTTGTGATTCTGAATTATCTTCGGATTTTTCAACATTGATTTGATTTGTATCGTCATCATTGTGTAATGTCTCATCATTTAATGGACTCGATGGATGTCGTGAAAATGGAGAATGCCATGATTTACTTGACATTGGACGTTCTTCAATGTGATTTTGTCGATTATCTTCAACTGATCGTGATCGACAACTTGCACCAAGAATCGCCGGTCGAGATTTCGACAAATTCACCGAGCTATCTATCGTTACCTGTTGCTGCTGTTGACGTTTTTGTTGTTCTGATGGATGTAATGGTGATCTAAAGTTGGATTGAATATAAGTAAAACTGTTAGTAACATTTCGAGCAGTCAATAAATTTCTCAATGCAGCTGTTGCACCCATTGCAATTAATTTATGCTTTGAATGCATTAAATTACGTAATTTAGGTACTGCACCAAGTTCCCAAAGGGTTTTTTGATCGCGTGGACAACGAGCGGATAAATTCCACAATGTACCGCAAGCATTGCTTACCACTGTAAGACTTGGACAATTTAATAATGTCACTAATGTATGAAGGCAATTTTTATTTCTTAATATTTGTCGATAATTTTCATCAATTGCTACGTGACTTGATACATTTCTTAAAATACCACCGGCATTTTCCAGAATTGCCAATCGTTTTGATGGTGCTTTGAAACTCAGTAAATCAACGAGAAATCCTAAAGCACCATAAACACTACAAATATTCACTTTATTTATTGTACAATGTGCAGAAAAATTCCATAATGCTGAAAGAATTGATTTTAATGTTGATTCACGTCGACTTTGCATCGCTGCCACAGTTAAACTTGTCACTGAACCTGCCTCACGTAAAACTATTTTGGAATTTGAATCTGCACGCCATGATAAATTACGCAATACACTGGCTGTAACTTGATGCAAATCTTCATTATTACTTTGTAATTGTGCAACCAAAGCTTTGATAAATCCCTCAAATGAACACAGTAAACTTTTATTTTTACTATCGCCAAACGTTAAATTGGTCAATATCATCCCGGCATATCTACGTAAAGATATACAATTTGGATCATTTGTATCTGATCCATGTATTGCATGATCCATTTCAATTAATTCACCTATTGCATGTAAACCACCCATTTGACACATGGCGTGTCGATGATTTTCATTAAATGACAATTTCATCAATGCAGATATTGCTGATATTGGATGACTTTGTAATTGTGATTCTTCGTCAGTTTCAATATTCATTCTTAACAATGTACTATGATCACGAAGCTGTTCAATTAATCCTAAAACATGCAACTCCTGACGACCAAATTTTTTATCTTGAGTTGCTCTTACTATATTATACAATGCTCTAGATGCTCCTTTACGAACTGCAGGATTTTGTTCAGGTGCATGAATAAGTTGAACTAATAACGGAAGACAGCCTACAATAAAAAAAATAATTAAGATTAATTTCTTTAATAATTAAAATTATTTTTTTGTAATATAAATATTAATTAATGAAATTCACCTGACTCTTTCATTGCTAGACAATTCTCTACAGAATTACTCAATGATAATAATGTTGTGCTAGTATCTTCACGTCCAACATGATCACCTAATAGCATACCTAAAAGACTGTAAATTACGTCCATTTTTGCATCGAATTTTCCTTCGTTTGACGAATCATTATTTCGATTTGAATTATGCACTCCTGTACTTGTATCTGACGTAAAGCTCATTACACTTGCGACTATTGTTGAATTATCATGTTGATTAACTCCACATTGTAAATTATTCCAGACGTCGCGTTCCATTGGCCATGCTCCATGATAAAGAAATGGAAGACGTTGTTGTATATCTGAATTATCATGAGACAAATTCACATCATTGTCTAATACTTCACGATCATAAGGTTCATCTGAACTTGATCCAACTTTTTCATCTTGATTCCATGACATTTTATCCATGTTTATTTGTGTATAATATGTACAATCCTAACCTCAATTATGCTTTTCAAATTTTACTTTGTGATCTTTACACAAAAATTCTACCTGATTGTTTTCAATTATTATAATAATTGAATAAAAATATTGCAATCGATGATTGTTTATTTATATTTTATTTATTCATTGTTGTTGAGTAAATATTTGTCATTATTGATTCGTCATGGCAAAGTTTAATAACATGATTTTGGGTAGAGAGAAAAAACACAAGTTTTGTCAAATTGTCAAAATTCAGACGACGATATAATAAAATAATTCTCCTCTTGAGAAAACAACAGATCTATCTGACGTTCTGACATTCCCAAACCGAGAGAGAAAGATAGATATGTATATGTATATGTTATATATGTACTTTAGTCTATTGGTACATTGAGAGGCAGGATATTTTTCATTTTAAATAATGACAAATAAATTCTTTTAAATATGTCAAGATCTGATTTTTTTAAAAGTTAATTATTGAATAAAAATTTTTTTTTAAATTTATCCATAACTTTAGTGCTGAAAATTAATTTGTATATCAAAATTTTTCATCAGAATTTTATTTAAAATGTTCCCGCGCATTTTTAAAGTCATAAGTGGCGCGATCTTTCAATGCTTTCTAAACTACGTTTTCATAATTACAAATCTCGCGTATAATATAACCTCAAATTGATCAGAAAATATTCAACCAAAAAATAAATAAATAATGACAAAGTTGATTACAAATCAGCATACATAGACAATGAACATTAAAGCCAATGAATTTTTTATTAAAATAAATAATCAATATTAATTAATTATTCAATACAAATATCGTAAAAACGATGTATAATTTAAATTAAAATTTGATTTCTCAGATGGCGCTACGTCGATTGTGTTTTTAAAGAGGGCGTTAAGAAATTAGTTAAATAACCTTGGAATCATTCGTGTGTGTAATATCAGTATATGTCAATCTTGAATTTCTTCAGTTTGTCTCGATTGGTATGTATTCTATAGTCTCAACTGTTGCCATAACGTAGTAAGATTTATCCCCTTGATTACATCCATATCAATTACGTATAAAAAATAAACATATAGAAAAAAAAATCATTTTATTTAATAATTAAACACCGGCATGATAATAATTATATCTTAAGTGATTTTTTACATCGAAATATTACGAATTTTCCTTTACTTTATTTTCAATTTCTCAATTTATTTATCAAGTGTATCATTTTTTCAGATTATTTACTTCGTGATTAATCAACATAAAAAAAAAATACAACGCAGTGAATACTTATTGAGAGAATAAAAGTGTTTATGTGCGTGTGTGTGAAAGTAAGAAGGTCAAATAAAAATGTCTCGTACTGGTGAAAGACAGAGCTATGCTCAAACATACAAATTAGTCGTGGTTGGTGGTGGTGGCGTTGGAAAATCAGCCATCACAATTCAATTTATCCAAGTAAATATCCAGGAAAAAAAAATAAAAAACACCAACATTTAATAATAATAAATCATCAACCAAATAATTAAATAACAAATGAACATGCAATTATTATCAATGAAGAACATATTGTTTTTTATCATTCACAAAAACTAATTTTCATTGCTTATTTTTGGCTTATATATTTTTCTTCTTCAAGATAATATTATCCAAAGATTACTGAGAAACAATAATTATCATTTTGCAATTTATGAATCAAAATACAAATCACATTGCAAAATTTATGTTATAAAATATTGCACAATAATTTCACATTCATCAGAAATAATTTAAATTAATATTAAACATAACATTTATTGTTATCTTATGTCTTCATTAGTCAACAACACATTGCTATTTCTTTCATTAACTAAATAAATAATTAAATATAACGTATCATATTGCGTTAAATTAACAGTAATACTAATAATAATGTGGCTGATGATAGAGATTTTACTGTAATATTATTATTTAATTTCTTATGAAAATTTATACAAGCGATTTTAGTAAAAAAAAAAAAAAAGAATTTATCATAAATGAATGAAGAAGACAGAAAAAAAATTAATTGATCCATTGATTCAATTATTGAATGGTTCATTAACTCCTTCTCATTTATTGTGCAATTGAAGAAATTAAATTCATATGTATATATATATATATATATATACATATGAATTTAATTTCTTTAATAATCGTTCAATGATAATTAATATATATATATATATATATATATATATATATATATATATATATATATATATATATATATATATATATATATATATATATATATATATATATATATATATATATATATATATATATATATATATATATATATATTAATTATCATTGAACGATTAAAATTGTGTGGGTGGATTTTATAATGACGCAATTCATTTTCAGCTCATGTTTGCGTAGGTTCATGCTCGCCAGACTTTTGTGATGCATACAATATTATTGAAGACCTTGGTTAAACGCTACTTATAGTGAAACGAAAGAAATAAAAAATAAATATATAAAAAATAATAATAAATATTCTAAATTTATAATATTACATTCGGGGATGGTCCAAATTTTCATGGACACGTCTGTAATAAATTCGTAATTTCTGGCAAACGAATATGCAATGCAATAAATGTATTTAAACAGTTTCATTTTTATACATTTATGATATAATGATAATTATTATTATTATTTTATAATTGCATGTATATTTATAAATATATTTACTTGGAGGGAAGAAAAATATATTTATAAAATACACGTGCATACATTTTTAATGTTTGTTTATTGTTACATATTAAAAGGGGTAAATATTAAAGTTTAGGTTATGTTTATGAAGTTTATCTTGAGATTCTATTTTTATCTTTAAAATTGTAGGAAGAGTCACATGTTTGTATTAAGATTTCACCCGGCGTCTAAAATTTTATATTTTCCCCATATAGGGCGCATATATTAATAGCTATTTATATAAATACACACTCGAGTTTTTTTTTTTTTTTTTTTTCGTCCAAGAAAAGCAGAAATAAAATAATTCACATCCCTAATTTACAATATATATTTTCAAACCCGATTAAATTATTCTTATTTTTATGTAGCAATATCAATTATTGCATCAGGTTAAATTAATTTATTCCATGACATGCAAAAGTATTAAAATAAAACCCACATTTAATATGAAAGGAAGAAATCATTAGACAAACCCTTTGAGCGTGGGTGAATGATAAATTCACCACCTACTTGAAATACCATCGATTTTTATTTAATTTGATACTTGAAAATTATTTGTTATACAATATAACCTCTAAATTGTGATCTCAGAATTTCGTTTAAAAAAATGGCGAATAATATAAAGTGGATATTATTAAATGAAAGTTAAGAATAAATAAAAAAATGTTTGGAGCATTTGAAAAATAATATTACTTTTAAAAGGTGATGGATAAGAGAGGTTTTTATTGTATTATGATTAGCAATAACTCATGTCCTAAATTTGCAATACCAGTTTATTTTAGATCGTAACGGTATAATTTTATAAAACGATGATATCACGTCCTGTTTTGTGTGAACGGACCATATAAATGTTCTTTCATGTTAGCCCATCATCATAACCTTTCTTCAACTTCCTTTCGTGTTTAAAAAAGGATTGAAATATACATATCCAATTCATACATCACGTTCGTACACCTTTTACTAACGGCAAACGAGTTGAATTAATCCATTTATAAAATCATTTTGTACACGTTTGTTTTGTGAATGTCAAAGAGAAAATAATTTATAATACTTTTACAGAGCTATTTTGTTACTGACTATGATCCGACGATTGAGGACTCATACACGAAGCAGTGTGTTATCGATGATGTGCCGGCGAAGCTTGATAGTGAGTAAAATATATTTTAAAATTGATGATTTCATTCTGACGAAAAAAAAAAAAAAAAAGTATAAATAAATTAATAAATTTGATTTAAATTGCAGTTTTGGATACAGCGGGACAAGAAGAATTCAGCGCTATGCGTGAACAATACATGAGAAGTGGTGAAGGATTTTTATTAGTATTTTCTGTAACGGATCATTCGTCATTTGATGAAATGTCCAAATTTCATAAACAAATTCTCAGGGTAAAAGATCGTGATGAATTTCCAATGTTAATGGTAGGAAATAAAGCAGATTTAGATCATCAAAGATCTGTAAGCATAATAATATTATATTTTAACAAATATTATTTATTTAAAATATTAATATGAATCATAATAAATCAAATTATATATTTATTATTCTAATTATTCAGGTATCGATAGAGGAAGCACAAAATCTTGCAAGAGTATTAAAAATTCCATACATAGAATGCAGTGCAAAATTACGAATGAATGTTGACCAAGCGTTTCACGAGCTTGTACGAATCGTCAGAAAGTTTCAGCTGTCTGAGCGACCGCCACTTAAGCCTAATTACAAGAAAAACAAGAAGAAATGTTGCATGTTATAATATTAAATAATGCAAACAAATTTTACTGAAGTAAAAAAGAAACTAATCAGACAAAAGCATGATGAAAACCAGTGTTTGATGTGAATTTTGAGAGAAATTAATTATTCATAATCATCTGCTTCATTTTAACGGTGATTAAACAAGACACTTTGGTCAATATTTTTGTGCTCTTTGATAAATAATAACAAACAACGTTCAAGTGCACAAAGAAGATATTTTATTTTTTTAATTAATTTAATTTGTTTAAGTCAATGGCAGAATGATTCTTTTCTTCATAACCATATTAATTATATTAAATATCCAGGCTGGTTATCTGGAGAATTCAATCATTTTTATATCATGTATTATATTGTACATGATAATTTATATGCAACGGCCTAGTTAAATTGTATTTTTGAATATATTTATAAAGAATAGAATTTTTATAACAATTTTAAATCCCAAAATTTTGATAATGTGACGTACAATTTAACACGGTTTATTATATTTTAGATTTATTTCAATTTGTTAATTGTAGAATTTATATAGTGCGGGATGAATATAAAAATGGCAGAACATGAGAATTGAAAAAATGAAAAAGTAAAAAAGAGTAAGCTAAAATAACTCTGAATGAGTTTATGCGCAACTAAAACTATAAATGTAAATAGTTAGATTAAATTAAAATCGTAATGTTCTCTCAGCTATATAATATTTATTATTCAATCAAAATTAAGATAACATTCAAACAAGAGAAAAAAAACATGTGTTCGATGTATAATTAATAATTTGTAATTATAAAACTTTATTTACAAGCTGCCTATGATATTAATGAATTTTTGAAAACTGATTTACATTTTAGAATTTGGACAATAATAATCGTTAAATAAACATATATTGAATAACAAAAAATATTTAAATTTTATTGGTTATTTATATAATTTTATATATTTTTAGATTTACTATAAATTAATATCAATATTTTTTTTCCTGTAAAATTAAATTAATTTCAACTGCATTCAAATTTTTATTTATATGTTTTATTGAGTTTAAAATATTTGCAATTTTTTTAATCCATTTTTCATGCTCACCACGAACTTCAGTTAATTTAAAACGAATCATTTCATTCATTCCATTCGAAAACAATTCTTCAAATGTGTAAATAAATTTTTTCTTCATTGTCAATTCTTTTCGTAATATTGTATTAGTACGTAACAATTTATTAATTGTCCTCTTTGCTTCATCAATAATTTTATTACATACACAAATTTCTGTACTTAGTTGCAAAATTTTCATTCGTACTGAGTTTATTTCATCTTTTAAAATAATTTTTTTTGTAATTAACTGTTCGCATTTAAATTTTTTATCCTGCATTATCATTTGGTAATAAAATTTTTCAGCCTCTAACTGTTCGTATTCACTTTTGGTTAAATTTGTATTTTTAGCAGTTTGTAAATTCAAACTTTCTTGCATTGAAATAAAACTAGCGCATAATTTCGTCTGTAAAGAATAAGCAGAATAGAAAAATTATTTAAACGGCTTAAAAATAAAATATATTTAATATTTAAAAAGTCACTTACATAACGAAAGCGATTTTGTGATATTTGTTTTATTTTTTCCAATTGCTTTGAAATTAATTCCTGCACATGTTTAGCCGAGAATGATTTCCCATATTTCCAAACAGATTTTTCAATTATTTTTCCTCTAGAAATCATTTGATCAACTACTAATTTTTCATTTTGTCGTTCTTTACAAATTTCCTTACGAAGCATCGATAATTCAACATCCCATTGTTCATTATTCAATTCGATTTTTCTTTTTAATTCATTTATATTACATAATGTTTTCATATACTCATTCCAAATTATATTATCGTCATTATCATCAGTGCAACATACATGTATCATTTGTTTTTTCGTAAAATGTTTCACTAAATTCTCATGAAACCAATTGTTTTTCCATTTATTTATTATTTCATCTTTCCTCATCTCCAGTAATTCTTCCATCAATTTGTCACGATTCAATTCACCAATTATAATTGTCGCATTTGATTCTACAGATTCCGTGTAATTTCCTTGAAATATATCAGTTGATAGTTGCTCATCCACTAAAAAAATATCATCCTCGTAATCACTGTGAGGTGGTGATAAATTTAATTGTTGCAATAAAATTCGAATCTCGGATATTGTTGGACACCATTGTTTCACTTCATCCGACATATTACTCTTTCACAAACTCCCAAATGGTTTCCATGGTCAATATTTAATCAATAGCACAATAAACACACGTTACATTTTGAATAATAATAAAAAATATTTATCATCAGTATTTTTTAGTTTACTCCAGTCAACAACAAATATAAATTGACGACAAGTAGATTAAAGAAAATTAATTAGTTTAAAAAATATTTTCGTTTCTCAACTCCGGTGCATTTTTTAATGATAAAATTAAGGCATAATTTAATTTCACACTTTTTGTGGCTATCAATTCATTCTGATTCAAAGTAGCTTTCGCATTTTAATATATAAATTAATCATCATCAAAACATATTATGATAAATTAAACAAATATAAATCCTTTTATGCTTCTGGTGATAATGAAATAGTGATGTTGAAAATAGGATCACCATTATGAAGTTCAGGAGTTCGTTCTTCATGTATTCGTGTGTGTTTTACTAGATGAATACTTTGTTGATTTTTTTTTGACACATTTTCACTATCATTTAATTCTAAATTATAATTTTGAAATTGTAAATTTTCCCTAAAATACAAAATTTGATTTAATTAAGAAACATATCATCATTTATATACACTTGAACAATCAACATCTATTTTCATTTATATATGTATGTATATTCATCTACCTAGTATTATTATTTTGTAGCAAGTTCACTATATTCATTGCTATACGACGCTTAGGTGCCATCGAAGGCATATTATTTATTGGATTTTTTTGACATTTGGCTCGTAATGAATTTAGTCCAGTAGTTACCATAGAAGATAACTTATTTTTAGAATTAGATACATCATTACTTGGCTGATTTATACTTTTATCATTCTCAATCTCAACTAATGTATTTACATTCTTATAATGTGAATGGGATTGATTATCATCATCGCTGATAAATTCGTCGTCTGAAGATGAATAAATTTGCGTCGATGATATCTTATGCTGATTATATGTTTCAAAATTCCGAAGTAATTTTGATGAAGTTTGAACTGCAACATTTCTTAAATGACAACCGCGCTCTGAAATTAAAAATATATAAAAAATATCAATCAAATGAAGATAATAAAAACAACTAAGTAATATTATTTAATTTTTATTTTCGCTAATAATTGAACACCAACCTGACTTTCCAAATTTCATATCGTAAATTGAATAAATCGGTAAATCATCCAAATGTGATTGCTTAACACCAGCGCTTCTACCAATATGAGTTCTTATAGATTTGTTAGTGATAAATAGTGCTCTATTATTTAGTTCAGGTTTAAAAATAATAATATACAATTTAGGAAAGAATAAAAAAACCATCATCATTGACGCTGTGAGAGTTGTACACATAGAAAAAGTGACCAGCTGAAATTTAAAAATGAATGATGAAATAAATAAATTTATTAAAATGTGGACTTTTACCATTTTTTTTTTCACTAATAATAATCTGAAAAATTACTTTATATTCAGTGCAGAAAAATATGGGATAAAATGCAGTCCATATGATAATTGAAATAAGTATTGCAAACGCAATAAATTTTGTTTCATTGAAATTTCCAGGTATATTTCGTGCTTTAATCGCATATATAGTGCACAATACAAGTAAATACCCGATGAGTATAAAAGGAATTATTGCACTCAGGGGTATCTTTGTACAAGTTAACGAAGGATAACCTTCTGGCGAATACTCTGTTTCAGGTTGTGGTGGATAAATTATCATTGCCATAAAACAAATAGCTGCTTCAATTGCAGCATAAAATAGTGAAATAGCTACCTAAATATTATTAATAAAATTAATTAATCAAAGTGTTTTATATAATAAATCACAACCATATACGATGATATATTATGAAATTAATTCATTCATATTTACCTGTATCGGCATTGACATAAGTTTATATTGTTTTCTTGGAAATTTGTTTTTTGAAACTGCCAAAATTCGTGCAATTCTTCTTGTTTTAATGAATAAACTCGCAAACATTATACTAAATGCTACTCCCGGTAAAATGCGTGATAATATACAAGTCAAAGTCGTTGGCGTTGCCATAATAAAGAAAACCTGAAAATAAAGCATGTATAAATACATTTTAAATAAATTTAAAAAATAGCGATAATCAATGAAAAATATTTTACACTGGTGTGAGCTAGTATCATACTAAATAGAATAAGTTTGCAGAGTTCCCAACTGCTGGATTTTACTATTGGTGTATTCTTGTATTTTAAAAATACACCATATGTAAAAAAGGTGAAAATGAAACCAGTAATGGTGAAAGATACAACCATTATGGATTTCGGTTCTAACCAATCCTGTTGTGAATAAGGAATTTTGTCGCATGCTGAAAAAAAAATATTTAATATAATTTATTTAATATTTAATCTATAATTAAGTCAAAATTAATTTTCAATATCTTTTATGTATATTTATTACTTTATCATTTTTATCAATAGTTTCATATACCTGTTCGGTTCACGTTGGGCTTTTCCCCTTGAAGACATTTTATGCAAGAACCTCCATCCGATGACACATATTCACGATCGTCACAATTCTTACACATCCAACAACAATTTTGATCGTTTTCGTTATGTGTAAATACCTGTAATGTATTCATTGTTTTAAACTATACGTTATGAATTAATGGGAATATTTGTTTTCAATGTTTCAATTGTTTATTATAATGAAACGTGAATAAACTCATGTATCATATGAATGATTATATACAAGTTAGATTTGATTTTTTACCCTGTATTGTCCTAATGTACATGGTAAAGAGCATATGCTAGTGACGGTTTTATTTCCTTTACTTTGAAATTTTCCAAATATTTTCATTTCTGCATTTTTCCATTTACCAATACTTACAAACTCGAATGTATTATTGGGTAACTTTTGAAAATTTAGAATATCGTATCTGAAATAACAATGAATAAAACAAATGAAAAGAAAAAAACTTTGAAATTTGTTATTACATAAAATAAATAAAATGAAACGTTAAATGAAGTATATAAATTTCAAATTAATATTTTATTAATGGATATTTATGAAGTATATTTACTCACTTTTTCGTTGGATGGCCATTCTCATCAATTAACATAATTTCATCGTCATAAACAAATGAGAGATTTTTCAAATGACGCTGCATTAATAAAATTTTATGAATTTTTTTTAATATTACTTGAAAATCTAATCAATAGAATAATTACATTATAATAAAAATGCTCATACCACTAAATTTGAATGATTAAATGGTTTCATTTCCTCACATGTACCATAGTAATTAGCACCACAAACTTCCGTTATCATATTATGAAGACCATGTGCAATTGTCCAAATTGCTTTCATTACATAACCATTTTTTTTTTGCTCTTGATAATTTGTAGCCAAACTTTCGTTACCTGTAATGAACAAATAATATATTGAATTAATCATTATGAATAAATAACTTGGTGTATTTTTAAATATCAAAATATACTGCTGCAAAAAATTGTAGAAATTTTACAGGAAAGAATTTGATTATTTATTTATTACTACTTCAAAAAAAACCAGGCACCTGCAATCACTTGCTTCAAAAATCAACCACGAGAGAATCAGAGAAAATTCACTCGTTTTATTTTTATTGAAAGTATATAAATCGTTAATTTACTATGCCCAACATTGCTCCTTCTTTCATTTCCGTCTTTTCCTCACCACATTACTATACAAATGGCAATTTGATTTGCGGAAGGGGAGAAAAAAAAATTACGCTCAATCAATGAAGAAAAAAAAAACGATAAAATTCAATTGACAGCTACTTCGACATCATCTTACTATATTGGATCGAACCGAGTTATATTCCTTCTAGTAATAGCATTGAAGGTACCTACTAACGTAATTGAAAATGAAATTTCATAGCATACAATAAATCTATATATTCCAAATGTTGATAAGAAGATGATTTAAATGAATAGCAGAATGAAAATAGCTACACACTATAGATAACATTAAATCGAAGATAACAAAAGACTTGTGAAGAATAATAAATACAATAAGTTCAATTCATTTAGCAAAAATAATTTGAATTCTATTGAAAAAGAATCGAAGAACGTCATGAAACTATGCAATGATAAAATATAATATAAAAATGTATTAGTAAATGGAATTTCAACTGGTAATGAATGTGTTATACTAACTATTTTTATATCCTTATCAGTTAATTATTATCAATATTAATGTACATATTCAAAAACTTTTCATTATCCATTCCTAACAACTCTGAACATTAATGAAACACACTGAGAGTTCCTTTGATGACAGTACATTGATTCAACAATTTCCACTACATAATAAAAAAAAAAAACAATATTAAATATTAACGGAAAGTTAACAAAAAAAAAAATCATTTACCTGTGCAAGGTTTTCTTGATGAATTGACATCAATTTCAATTATATTTGAATTTTTGTCATTTTGATAAATTTTAAACTCATTTGGCAGTGTACAATTAAATTTATCTTCCCAAAATTCATTGAACCATTTATTTGCTGATATTATTGAGGGCTTTAAAGACGTATAGTATTTAGAAAATTCTGGAATCGGTAATGATCTTATGCAAATAAAAATACTACCCCATACTTGTTCCTCAAGACCGCGCGTTATTTGATTGCGATCTTCCCAGCTATCACTGAAAAAATTAATAATCAAAATAAGAAAAAAAGTTTATTTTATATATATTCACACACATAATGATAAAAGTTTCGAATGAAAAAGTTCTTTCAATTTGTTTCAAGTGTTTGTCTTTCAGTTCTATGATAAAATATATATTCCATGGTATATACTTGCATTATTGAAAAATAATTCGTTTGATATCAAGAACACTTATCAAATACTCATTTCAAAAACTTATCATTGATAAATGTAACATATATTATACATATATATATATTCAAACACAAAACTAATTAAAAAAAACTTTATGGAATATTTAGACATGCAAATTATTAGACTGCACAGTTTAATTAAATATTAAATTCTTTGCGATTATTTTTTTAATTTGTATACACACAAAGTAGAGTTTTTAGTGTATCTCCAATCTTTAATTAATTACCTTGCAACAATTGTGAATCTATCAGTTAAATTCAATTCCTTAATAGTTTGAAAAATTTTGCGTAACACATCATTATCGCAGAAACAAATAATAACATTACTTTTTGTTTTTGCAAGTTCATTTATTGCAGAGTGATAATGTGTTTCATTATGAAATAAGTCAAAGGCGAATTTTTTGACAATACACGTTCCAGGAATGATATTATTGCAATCATCTTTTAATAATTCACTAAAGCTTTCCATGATGAGTTTATGATCTGAAACATTCATAAAATAATGATATAATAAAATCAAATATTGAAATGTGATTAATAAAAATAATTACCAGCAGTATAAATTGCTGAAACATAATTCCAATTGAAATATGTAACAACATCACGAATTACGTTTGCCTGATAAGTGTTACAAGATAAAACTCGTACAAATGTTGAATATTTACTTTTATGATCGCGAGCAGGCATCAAATCAGAGTATCCCATCTATAAATAAAATGTTTATTAATTAATAATAATTAATATAATTTGAATGATTTATTATATATTCGAACAAAATTTCTGGACACAATTCTATTACCTGAGGAATATTAAATAATTTCAACAAGTTTTGAACTTCTGTGATTTCATCAATTGTAGCTGGTCCCATTATGGCAATAGTCTTTGAATTGTGTCTCTTTTCCTTAATTAAATTATAAATCATTTACAACAATAAATGTATCAAAAATATTTAATAAATATTAAATAATAAAATTAAATATAAAATAATATTTAATAATAAGAGTATAATAATTATCTAATATTTATAAATAAATAAATTAGACATAAAGAAAATTTACGTGGATTTCAAATGGGACCTCACTAAATCCAAATTGTATCCTAGATGTGTCATACATATCATATATGCCTACATCCTTAATTAAAAATAAAGCTTTATAGAGAGCTAGATTTGGTATCCTGCAAGTGTCTTCAATGTTTAATCCAAGAGTAACACCTGTGATAATCAAATTAATTTCAGTATATCTTTAATTATTAAATGAAAAATAAAATAAATACCTGGTAGAATTTTAGCACTTTCTTTAATTGATTTCATTGCTGACAACGCTGCTTCTATTCTTTGTATTCCCAGAACTTCATTTATTTTTTTGCATTTTATCGTTGGTTCATAAGGTGAGATTGGGTCTCTTATATCAAAGAGAGCGCCAATACAAAACTCTTCTACACATTGTAATGTATTAATTGTCCTCAAACAGAAACTTAATAAAATTATAACTAATAACATTTTTTTATTTTTCACTTATTTCTTCACTTACAAAAATAATAAATAATTCTACAGTAATATCTGAAAAAATTATTAAAAGTTATAAAATACATATACTTATATATTTAATTCAAATAATTGTTATAAAATATTACTATTATAGAGAAGTCTGAACGTTTGTTTTTCACTCACAGAATGAAACTAATAACTACGTTTTAAAAATCGATTATTTTTAACGTTTTTTAATTGTCGAAATAATAGATAATATTTTTGAAATCCAAACCATGATGATAAAGATTATTTTCGGTACTTATAATTACTTGACAACATAATATACTGAAAAAGTATATATATTCTACGAATTCATCTTAATGAGTTTTTAATTATTGCATAAAATGCTTTGATTTCATATCTATTTTACTTCAATATATGTGATATGACTTCAGTTAAGAATGTATAAAAAATATTTTTTGTATCTTTTAAAGATAAATTGAGCGATGGAGAAAATTAATACTCAAAAAAGTTGAATATATTTAACAGTACGAATACTTATATTATAAAAATTTGTACTTGAGAATTTTAACTTCATTTTATTTCCATGTATACTTTTGAAAATCGTTAACTAATCCCATACAATTTTTTTTCTCCTTCCTTCATTTCTCATCATATCTATATTTTTTTTTTAAACCAATAATATACATCTATATATTTTATTCATTGAAGCACAAACTCACACCGCACAATATCTACACAAAGCCATCGATCCACATGTTTAATTGACTTTTATGAAAAATACACGTGAATGCAAAAATAAATTTTAATATATAAAAAATGCATTTATTTATAGTCAATTGTATATTTTTTTTTTAAAGATATCCATGATTTTAATCAATAAAACTCAATTGAACTATTGTTCATTTACCTTTTGTTATAACATACAAAAGAAACAAATGAGGAGAAGTTGTTACACACATAGATAAATTAATTTCAATATTATTTTCACGTATGAAAATAAATTCTGAGATTTCAAATTAATTAGTAATCAGTTATATATTGGTGTTAATTTTAAAATATAAATTGATATGATATGGAATATTAAAAGTAATTTTACTGGGGATCTTGCCACGAGTTCAAACACAAGAACGGACGGTATTCTAATGCCGCTTGTTTGACAAGTCAGGGAAATATTCGGCGGTAAAGTAAAACGTGCTGAAGAGCACATGCGCCCATGAGTCTCTTTTTAACATCAACTGTGATATATATACATATGTAAAGTAATTAGAAAAATTTCTTTTATTGGTCATCTGTTGAATGCAATCAATTCCAAAAACAGTCTTTCCAAATGCTTAGAACATTTTTTTTTTATATATTTTCGGCTTTCTTTTAATAACAGTTATTTTTCAAACCAATTTCTCCAACTGCCATTTGGAGGTTATACTGTGAAAAAATAAAATAATATTAACATAAAAACAAAAATTTCGGACAGTTTTCAAAATTCATTCTGTATTTTTTATCATAACAATAAATCATATAATTATTGTTATAATTAAACAAAATATTGAATAATAAAAATAGTCATTTGCCATATTATTACGTTTAGAAAAGAAATAAATAAATTAATGATTTTACGAAAATTGATCCAAACAAATACCAACATTTTTAAACTTAATTCAACATTCAATTAAACAAATTTAATTCATATTATTAAATAATTCTATTATCTAAAATCGTTTCATGCAAGATCTCTTGAATGATATATATATAGTGAAACTTTTATTGTCAGCCATCTTTTAAAAGCGATCATCTTTACAAACGGTTATTTTGCAAACAGATTATAATATGGCCGCTGTTTGTAGGTTTTACTGCAATAAGAAGGATATTTCTGTATCATATAACTAATATTAAATATTCATTATATACACATATATGCGTCTGGTCATCAGTTCAATATCTATATACATACTTATCTCACACACTTGTGATAATTGTAATATTTATTTTGCCCCTCTACTTTTTTTATATCCTACTATAACAATTTGCGTAAGCAGCAAAGTCAGTAATAGATATTGCTATAATATAATACATGACATAACTGCAGTCAATGCGCAATTTAATCATCATTTCTATGTAATATAATAGTTAAATAAAATGAAACTATACGTTAAAATAAGAAACGTTTTCAGAAGTGCCATAGATAACGATTAAGTTTAAACATTTCTTTAAATCATTTAATACAATTGCAAAAATTCTGATCAATTAATTTCTACAATAGTAAGTTAAAATAATAACAATTAAAATTATGTATTACCCATTACTTTATCATTTTTACAGATTGTTTATTTACTAAGAGCAACATGGAGATTTTCATAATGCTTTCAACAATTTTAATTGGGATTTTGTTGCTGTTTATCTATCATCAGATGACATATTGGTCTAATAAAGGAGTTCCACATATTAAAATAATTCCAATAATTGGTAATCGTTTTGTTACACTGATATTTGGTGGTCCATCTATGCCCGAATTTTCAAAGCAAATTTATAATCAATTTCCTGATGCCAAATACATTGGATTAATGATGTTTAATTCTCCAGTTATTCTTTTGAAAGATTTAGAATTAATTAAAGATGTATGTGTTAAGAATTTTGATTTCTGTCCAGATCATCAGAGTTTTATTGATGAAAGAATGGATCCTATACTGGGAAAAAATGTTTTTTCACTTCGTGGTGAACGTTGGCGTGAAATAAGAAGTGCATTAAGTCCATCATTTACCACCAGCAAAATGAAATTTCTTTTTCAATTAATACTTAAAGTCTCGGATGATTTTATTAATTATTTCGATAATCATTCAGATATTACAAATATGATAGACGTTAAAGATGCATTCACACGTTATACAAATGATGTAATTGCCACATCTGCATTTGGAATAAGTGTTGATTCAATGCAAAATCGTGAAAATGAATTTTATTTAAGAGGAAAAGATGCAACAAATCTCACGGGAACCCGTAGAATTTTAAAATTTATGGCTGGCATTATATTTCCTAGATTAATGCGACTTGCAGGACAAACATATTTGTCCAAGGATACTAATAAATTTTTTGTTGATTTAATACACAAAACAGTGAAAATGAGAGATGAAAAAGGAATTGTTAGACCTGATATGATTCATCTGTTGATGCAAGCAAGAGATTCAGCTGGATTTGAAATGACAATCGATGACATTGTTGCTCAAGCATTTATATTTTTTTTGGCTGGCTTTGACACATCGTCAACACTTATGAGCTTTGTTTGCCATCAATTAGCTTATCATCCAGATGTTCAAAGTCGTTTACGTCAAGAAATTGATAGTTTAACGAGTGATAATGAAAATAATGAATCATTTTCGTATGATATCATTACTAAAATGAAGTATATGGATATGGTGATAAATGAAACTTTAAGACTTTATCCACCAGTTGTTATACTTGATAGAGTTTGTGTAAAGTCATTTGATTTGCCTTCACCAACGCCCAATACTAATGGAATAACAGTAAGTCCGGGATCTAAAATTTGGATTGCTGCATACGCAATGCACAGAGATCCAAAATATTTTTCCAATCCAGATGAATTTATTCCTGATAGATTTAATGATGAAAATAAAGATAATATTCTTCCTTATTCATTCGTTCCATTTGGTATTGGACCGAGGAAATGCATTGGCGAGAGATTTGGAATGATGGAAACGAAATTATTACTGGCTAGAATTTTACAAAAATTCATTATAAAACCAACGGAAAAATCCACAAAAGATATTATTATCGACAGAAGTAGTCTTAATTTAGTACCAAAAGGTGGAATTTGGCTACAATTCGCAAAAAGAAATTGATTATTTTTACAAAACCACTGGAATTATGCTTAATTTTTCAGCTGCTTTCGATAATTTCTTATAATTCGATTGATTTATTGATCTCTTTTTTGTTGTTCTTTCAATGTTTATACAGTTTTTTTTTTCATGATTTATATTAAATATTAAAGTTCTCAGTGTCAGGCAATTGAGTAAATCTCATTTATTCAAGTACAGCTCCTCATTCGTTTAGTTCATGTAATTCTTCAATTACCATAATCAATAATGATTAATTTCGTTTTGTTAATTAGTCTCAATATATTCATACGCATTCACAGTCTTTCTGTATATCCTGATCATAGTGAGTTGTATATTATTTTTATCTCAACTTCAAAAAATAGAATTATTATCAAAAAATTAGAATTATTCAGATTAAATAAATATATTTCTTTAGCCAAACCTTGTTTGCCGAAAGATGAATGGACGGAGGATTGTCTAAAGTGTTTCTGTACTGATGAAAGAAAAGTTTTGTGTCAGCGAACATATTGTGCAAGTAAATTATATCTCGAAATTGACACGTGTGATGAGGGAGATGCCATGGTAGATGGTTGCCATTTTTGTACTTGTATAGATAACTATTACGTATGTGAATACAATGGATGCTTAGAAGATTCAGATGAAGATGAAGATTGATATTGATTGTATTAGAATTAGATTTAATTATTGGTCTTAAACCAATATTAATTTTTTGATAAATAATTATTAATAAATTAATCATCATAATTAAATAAAAATATATTCGCATGAGTTATACTGATGTTTGATTTTACTATTAAAAGATAACTTAATTAATTTGGTGCTGAATTTTTTTTGCAATTATTAAAATTATTATGTATAAAGTTGAATTCTATTTAGATTAAAAAATGATAAAAAAAATTCATGCGAGACATATAATCAAATGCACAGTTGATTTAATTTGTTATTCATCAGTAAATAATTATCAAGAATCAAGAAAAAAAAATGTATAAATAAACTTGTAATAATATTATTGTATGAATTATTTTTATTTTGTCTTTATTGTAAAGCAATCCCACATTCTACACGATTAACACATAATGTATAAGTGTATTATTGGCATTTTGCTCAAATAAAATTGTTGAATTGAAATAAAGATATTTATGTATTGGGATTGGCGTTGGGTCCACGTCGTCTGCCATAAGTTGGTACAACTGTTACAAATCGACGATTGTATTGAATTCGTCGCTTGGCACGACCTGTCTTCTTCTTGCTTTTCTCTTGTTTCTCAACCTAATTAATGAATGAAAAAAAAAAAATTGATATAATTATTTTGTCATCAATATCAATTAAACATTTATATTCTTCGAAATAATTGATAAATTCATTATTTTGTTGAAAACCTATGAAAAGTCAAGATGAAGAAACAAAATCAAGACTTCACTTTGATTTAACATTTTTCTTGCGTTGAATTTTTACTGAATTTCAATTATTAATAAATACAGTTTAGATCATACAACGCCATGCATTGTAATTTGAACATGTTGCCTTACCTTTGGTGTTTGTCCCTTAACTTTACCAGCACGAGCGAGAGATCCATGAACCTTACCTAAATGAAAATTTATCAATAATTAATTAATGTATTCAATATATTCATTTGTTATGCTTTATTTAATATTAAATATACTAACCTCCAAGCAAAGGAACAGTTAACTCAAGAATGTGAGATGGAAGCTCAGCTACTGAGATTTCATCACTCAATGGTGCACCAGCACAATGGAGGCTGAATTCAAGTGAACCAAAGTTCTCAAGCACGGCGAGTCTTGCCTAAATACAAATAAATAATGATTAGAGATGAAATATAAATTATTAATTTACATTTAATGATATGAATATGGTTGGTATGTGTCTTAGACCTATGATATGATAGAAGTAAGTACATAACCTCAATCACCCTGAGATCTACATTTTACTTTTGCATTATTGCTCGTACCGACATTACATTGAAATAATAATTGTCGGGTTATCATTATAATGCACCGGATAATAAAAGAGTATTTGATAGGTTAGAATAATTGTATACCTTGATGTCGCAAATTCGTTCATTGTCTTGGCAATCAATGACATGAGTCTGCTGTCCTCGAATGTGCAACTGCATTTTGACGCTTTTTCTGTTGATAAAAAAAAAACCTTTTTTTAATTAATATAATATTCACTGCACAAATATTGAAATACAAATCACAATAGAATGTATATATGTTTCATGATATTTTTTTAGGTTATGAACACGGCGCTTTGGCGACAGTCACGTGTTAGGCAAAAATTATACAATTATTATAAAATTATGGAGTTTTATATTATCATCCGAACAAATTAAAGCTTTAGTTTTATATTTTTTTGTAATTTTATCGTCGAAAAATAATGTATTTAAACTGAAAAATTATTAAATCACAACAACGAATGATAAATCCTCACCTTGCGTTCGTGGGTAACGTCGTAAAGAACGAGAAAGGAAATTACTTCTAGACGGAAGTAAAATCAAAATGTAAATTGAAATTCACACAAATGAATTATTTTTATTTCAATGTTTCAGTTATTATTTACATGTAATTCATTTAATTAATTTTTATATTGATTAAATTATAAACTTTAAAGATAAAAGATACTTACTATTTATAAATATAAATTTTCATTTGTAATATTCAACTTGACTCACAAATTAATTATAAATCAATGCGCGGGAAAATTCAAATATCAATATTACAACCGAGTTTTTTTCTTATTAAATCTCCCCACAATACTTTAGTATTGCAACTTGGACAAATACCATTTATTGGTATTATTTTTTTGTCAATACGAAATACATTTGCTAAACAAATTAAATGAGCAATTAATTTACAATTCTCTTTACTACACATTATTTTTTCAGTTTTATCCAACTTTCTATAGCAAATGTCACATATTAAATCATTATGATAATTAATTCCATTATCTTCTTCATTATTACTTTTTCTTTTATCTTTTTCATTCTTTTTTTGTCCATGTCCGATTTTTTTCACTATCACATTGCCACATTTCAAAGACATATGTGCAGGAAGATTTATCGTTGATGCATAATCACCAGCTAATTCCTGATGAAGCCAACGAAAAACTAATGGCAAACGACACCATGGTGTAACTTGTAACATCTCAGACACCACCATAAGACAATAAGAAAATACAGATTGTCGTGATTTTTTTTTTGGAACGTGACGCAAATGACGACTCAAATTAGGATGTTGCCAGGCCCATTCAAACTATAAAAAAAAAAAAAAAATTAATCATTAAAACTAATCAACACCTTATAGAAAGTTTCAGTTCCATAATTATTAGAGTAAAACTCACTCTAAGAGCTGCTCTGGAATTAGGAAATCCATGAATAATTAAAACCATACTCCTAAAAACAAAAATAAAAATGATTAGAATAAATCCACATGAATTTATATATCCCCAATTAATTCATAGAATTTTACCATGGCCCTTTATTGCTTGTTTTTTTCGCACCTCCAAATTGTTGTCCAGCATTATGCCTCTTTAATCTCCTCACTGGATCAACAGTATATCCAATATAAGTTCTTCCTTTATACTTTGGATTATCACATAAGAGCAAATATACGCCATGAAAGTGTTCAACAATATCAAACTGTTCCATTTTTAATTTTCAATTAAACTTTTACAATTACATATCCTAAAGCATTTGTAAATAAAGGAGACACATTACAGTTCTCATTTACGATACATATACTCTCACAGAATAAATAAATTCGGCAAAACCCGCGAAACCATTGTCCGCAGTTGTGTATTCTCAGTACTTCAACAAGAATGGCGGGTTTTAATTCTCGTGTTGATGAATTAATCAGTTATTTTAAATCACACAATAAAATAAAAGAACAACAGACGCATTCAGCGAAAGTTCACAGTGTAGGATGGAGTTGTGATGGAAAATACCTTGCATCAGGTTCATTTGATAAATGTGTTTGCATTATTTCCCTTGGTCCTGACCGTTTGGTAAACATAACCTATATGTTTTTATACCGCTACTTTTATTAATATTTTGCCATATACTATATGCTTGGCATTGATAAATAAATAATGAAATTACAACGTAAATTTAAGTAAATAATTATGTATTTTTATTTTAGAAACAAGAAACAATTTTTCGTGGGCATAGTGGAAGCGTCGATCAACTTTGTTGGCATGCATCTAATCCTGAATTACTTTCTACTGCAAGTGGTGATAAAACCGTAAGAATATGGGACACAAGATTGCATAAATGTACAGCAACTATTGGTACCAGAGGTGAAAATATCAATATATCTTGGTCACCAGACGGAAATACAATAGCCGTTGGTAATAAAGAAGATTTAGTGACATTTATTGATGCAAGAAGTATGAAAATTAAAGCTGAGGAACAATTTAATTTTGAAGTCAATGAAATTTCATGGAATAAAGATTCTGATACGTTTTATTTAACTAATGGACAAGGCTGTGTTCATATACTCAGTTATCCAGATTTAGAATTGCTTCATGTTATAAAAGCACATCCAGGAACCTGTATTTGCATTGAATTCGATCCTACTGGCAGATATTTTGCGACTGGATCAGCTGATGCACTTGTTTCTTTATGGGACGCTGATGAATTATGCTGTCTAAGAACTTTTTCACGATTAGAATGGCCAGTAAGAGCAATATCATTTTCATATGATGGTCAATTGCTTGCAGCAGCGTCGGAGGATTTAGTAATCGACATTGGGGAAGTTGATACTGGTGAAAAAATCTCTGATATTCCAGTTGAAGCTGCAACATTTACCGTTGCTTGGCATCCAAAACAATATCTTCTTGCATACGCTTGTGATGATAAAGACTCTTATGATAGAAAACGTGACGCAGGAAGTTTAAAAGTTTATGGATTTCCAAATGAATAAATGTTTAATAAAAAAATATATAATGTAAATCTCAAAACTGTACATATATAATTTTGTGTTACCTTTAATCATACAAGACTGGAAAAAAAACTTGAAAATAAATAATTTTTTTCTTTTTCTACATTAATCTGTGGGTTATTTGAAATATTAAATTATATTGTAAGTATTTTTCGCAATTTGTTCTTCAAGGCGTTCGATTGATATAAAGTACATCATCATTGTCGTTCAAATGCAATGACACATCTAGCTTGTTGATTGGTTCGCTTCATTGATTTTCAGACATTCTACTATAGAATTTACGTTACCATGGTTCCTTAAGCATTACATTATTTATACTACTTTGTCATAACTTTGCATTGATAGTTTGCGTCACTATAAAGCTAATGCTCTGATATTTTTTCATTCATCTTTTTATGTATGGATACTTTTTTTTTTTTCTATTCAGAATTTGACACTCAATTTTTTACTTCAAAACAAAAAGACACGAAAAAATGACTGATCATACTCGTCAGTTGAATGTGAAAGTGAATATTGATGATGAGAATGTATCAAGTGAAGCAAATTATGAATCAGATAGTGATGAATATTCATACAGCGAGGAGTCATTATGTTCAAATAATTTTTCGAGAGAATCTGAAATTACAAATGTTACCAGACGATCATCAATAAATAGCACCACATCTGTCATGAGTTCCAGCTCTTTCAATTCAAAAATGTCATCGACAATAAATAAATCATTAACTAATTCCGAGCGTAGTTTAAATAAAAATCTAAATGGTAACCATAAAAATGGAAGTTGTTCATCGTTAAATGATATTTCATCGGGTCAACGAGGATATAGAAGAAATATGAGCTTTACCAATATTGAAATGATGCGAATTGAGAGGGAAAATCAATATTTATTGAGGAAAATAATGGCTCAACAGCAACCGCCAAAAATAACTCAAATAAAATATACACCAACGAAAATGAGTAGCTCTGCAATCAATCGAAAGAGATTACAAAAACGAATTGAAGAGGAAAATATGGTGAATAAATAAAAGAATTAATTTTTTAATTGAATATTTATATACAATAAATTTAATTTTCGTATTTTTTTTTCCTTTTTTCATTCTATCAGATGATGCTCAGACGAATTCAAGGTGCCAAATCATGTGTTTTTGCTGATAAAACTGTCCCTGGATACCGGTTAACGTGCTTGTAAATTTTCTCCAACTATCCCATCGATTTAATTTCAGCTAAATTTTACTTGAAAATAATCTTGTCTCTAAAAATAAATTAATAATCTCTTTTGTCATCAAAGAATATTGAAATATTTCAATAATGGTTTGGTTTTTTTTTCCTTCGCAATTCAACAGACGACTTTTGTTTGAGGGCTTGATTTATTTAAACACAACAATTCTTAGCAGTCTTAAAAAGAAAGTACAACTTATATCTTTCTTATATCATCGCCAGAAGTTTTTGTACATTTTAGAAAGAAAAAAAAAAAGAATAAGAATAAATAAAAATTCCAAATTTTTCAAAGATAGTTGGAAGAGGTGATCCAACTGTTCTGTGCACGACAAGTTTGTTTACTGCATCCGAAACAATATATTCAATAACAAAAGAAAAAAAAAAGCTATCTTCATAATCCCTCAGTGATGTTTATTTTTAGTTTTGAATCAATAAAAATCATTGATCAGTGTCGTTTTACGTATTATTTTTTTTTTTTTCACCTCCTCCACCTTCTCATCAATTATCACAACCGCCGCGAGAGTTTTTCCGCTAAATCAAAATAATTATCACATCATTCGTGCTTTGTTTAATTACTTAAATAAAACAATTATTCATTCCTCTCGTTTCGTGCTCCAACTTGTTGTTGGTGTCCAAATGGTGCTAAGAGATCGGAAAGGATCAAAACCGGAACGTTCCTAAAATATAAATAATATTAACATTAATTATTTGTGAAATATAAAAATATTCCATCAATAACTCTATACTCACCTGACTATCTTGCTCCGTGGATTGAATAACAGGCATCTGAATTGTCGGTGGTGATGGAGCGCCCCATGGTGCAGCGGCCCAAACACCGCCAGTATTAACTCCCCAAACACCACTTCTTTCTTCACCCACTGCACCTCTAGTATACAATGGCTCCCAATTTGTTTCAACACTCACCCAATTGTCTTTCAGCGAATCCGTAAGATTATTAAGTTTATCCACGTGCTTTGGTGTATCCAATCTATTGTAATTATTCATATTATTTGACAATAAATTCGTCATGTGACTTTTATCACTCCATAATGGTGACCTGGTGTCTTCCTCAAGACTCTCAAGCTCAACTAGAGGTTCATCAGTTTCAGGAAGATCATCATACGGCACTAATTCACGCTCAAATGGTTGCTCAAATGTATTAATAAAGTAACTATTTGACGCTTGTTGATTATTATGTTGATTATTGTGAAGATGTGAATGAGAATGATGATTATTATGACGATGGATGTTCATAGCTAATGTATCTGATACAAATGAGGCGTTTCTGTCATCAGGAATTGCGCAAAAATTTGTAGAAGCGTTGAATTCAATAGCTGAATGAGCAGCATATTCAACAGTTGGCTTAAATATCTCTTGAGTTTGTTGTCGTTCAACATTATTTATATTCTGATTTGTTTTTTTTATGTGTGTCGGTATATTCTGTTGTACTTCACGTTTTATGAATGATTTTTTGGATGTTGAAAATTCTGGCGATATACTTTCGGGATTGCGTGCAACAACGTCACTAAAACGTGCACGATTTTCGCCCCATCGCGATGGTGGTGGTGGCGGTGGTGGAAGTGGCGATGAAACTCGTATAACTGATTTTATTTCTGGTTTAATCTCTGAATTTACAGATTTAAATATTTTATCTATACCCTTACGTTTTTGTGATGATTTATCTTTCTTCGGGGGATTTTTTATTTTTGAAACTTTACCATATGTTCCCTCATTATTTTTCGACGAGGATAGAGGCAACGACGATGACGATGATGATAATGATGATGATGATGATGATTGTTGTGATGAATTTTTTGTGGTTGATTTACTTGTATTTGTTTTCCAACGATTTGGATTATCACCACGATCCTTTTCAGAATCATCATCATCGCAATCACCCTCATAATTGTCTTTATAATCTGCGGTATTATTAACTGGACTTGTTTGTAATTTATTTTTCTTCACAATTGTCTGTTTACGTGGAGGTTTTTCTAATTTTGAATATACCTCGTCTTTATATGCGATTGGATCCTCCTGTGTTGAGCTTTCTGTAGTTGTTGATGACGTTTCTTCCTCTGAGTACTGAACTTTTTGACTAGTAGCAGTCGTGTTAATGGTAGTGATAGAAGTAGCAGTATGTGAATCATACTTTTTATATGTATTATTATTATTACTATTACTATTATTATTATTGTTGTTGTTATTATTAATATTATTGTTGTTATTGTTGTTGTGCTGTGATGTTGATGATTTTCGTTTTTCTTTAAAATCATTTGATAAATTTATATCGGTGTCTTCAATTTTTTCCTCTTTTTTACCTTTACGATTGCTTGTTGGACTTGATTTTGTTGAGATTATACATTTTTTATCATTTTCATCAACTTCAGTATGTTCCAATATTTTTTTCTTTTTTCGCTGTAATGTTGTCTCAATTTCAATTGACTCATCTTGCTTATTTGATATCACATTTTTCGCTTCCATATCCATCCTAAATTTACGTTCCTCCTCCAATGACCAATCAGGTATTTTTAATCCTTTTTGATCTTTTTCTTTGCCTTTTTTAACATTCATCAAACTCCAATCTGGCTCTTCACGTTTTTTAGAATTCCCACGCTCTTCATTAGCTTTTTCTCTATTTGTTGAAGTTGTAGTTGTGGTTGTTGCTCCTGCTGTTGTTGTTGTTGTTGGTAGTGGTGGTGATGATGATGATGATGATGATATTTGTTGCGTTGCTAATTGTCGTAAATCTAATGGTGGCTGTACAAGATTCGATCGTGACATAGTTGCCAATGCACCGCGAAGAATTCGATCTGCTTCCAGGAACGAAACAGCAAGTATACACATTAATGATATACAAGACAGACTTATTGCTGCCCATTGAATCGCATATTCCCACGTGGGCCTTATCAAAACTGTTGCACAATTTTCCAGTGTATGTGCAGGCACTGTTGTTAACATTGACAATTTTATCATACCATTTTGACTATGTAAATCGGATGAATCTGTTCCCAAACTAGTTAATATTAATAATTCACGTTCTATTTTAGATAATGTAAAATCAGGAGTAAAAGCAATTTCAATTTTTTTTGTTGCATTTGGATTAAGCTTAAATGGTCCACAATTTAATATTTTAAATCCATAACCCTCGCATAAAAGTCCACTTATGTAAAATCCATGTATATCAATTGGCAATTCACCAGTATTTCGTGCTGTAAATGATCTTTTTACAGTTAAATTGGGCACTGGATTTTTCCTCATTCGTTCACGTTCACAATCTTTCAAATGTTTTTCAGCAAGTTCAAATAATAATGGTGTATTAGATCCAGGTTTTCGATTGCCAAATTTAAATTGTGCATGTGCTCCACGACCAACTAAACGTATCACTTCCAATATAGTCATATTATTGCGTATATACAGCAGTCCAGATGATGATGAAGCAGTAAACGGTGTATAAGATAATTTAATTGTTTTTGATTCACCTGGATTTAAATTAAACGGTAATGAATCAATAGCAGTTGTTACATCCCAAATTTTCTCAAATATTTCACGTTCACTGTCGTCATCTACCAACTTAAATTCACCATCAATTGTCGTCGGACAATCAACACATGTAGGTTTAAATTTCATTGGTAATGAGTGATAAAGTCTACTGCCTTGTGGATAATTCCAATCCATTACAAGTTGTATTAATAGTGGTCTTGTGCTTGGATTATAAATTTTAATATATCTATATGATGTATTACCAACTTGTGTTAATGAAAAATTTAATATACTACGATTTCTTAAATTGTTAGCACTTTGAACGATTGACGGCCAGTATGGTTTAATATTTACGTAAAAATTATGTCCACGCACTTCAGTAGTATCCAAACGCATTGTAATATTATCCCATGCACTGTGGCCACCAGTTGAATTTACATATTTTGAGTAACGTGCATTGAGTAAATTTAAATCTGAATCACGTGTATGTGAAGGTAAATTCATTGTGTTTAACCATTGGCTACCAGCAGTAGTATTTATCGATAAACCAAGATAACATTGTTGTTTGCATGTTATTGATGGATCAATTCTAATATTGCCAATAAGATTATCACCTTTTGATATTGTCGGTAATGATGATTCTTCCAAGGGAATATATTTAACACGTGTGTCCTTATGTACAGGGGCAATGAATGTTACTTCCATTGATCGTGCAAATGTTGAATGAATTTTAATTTGCTGCATACATATTGAACCGGGAAAACAATCGGTGAATGTTAATT
This sequence comes from Microctonus aethiopoides, assembly GCA_030347275.1. Taxonomy (NCBI): domain Eukaryota; kingdom Metazoa; phylum Arthropoda; class Insecta; order Hymenoptera; family Braconidae; genus Microctonus; species Microctonus aethiopoides. Next base: position 6,542,193 of record JAQQBS010001424.1, read on the forward strand.
TTTTCAGGGATATTCTTCCGTGTGCTACTCGCATATAAACTGGCACAGTTAAACGTTCATAAGTGGTACGCACAAATACATCACCAACAATTGTGTCCTCTTCCACCATTGGTGTTTTAACTTTAATTTTAAATATTGCCAAATAACCAGGTTTAATACTTTGATTACCTGTATGACTGCAAACAGTGATATTTCTAATGCCTTTATTAAAATGATCTGTTGGACCACTTTGACATCCCATCAATTCTAATACAGCACCTGGCATATTAACACCCCATCCATGAAGCTCAATATTAACTGGATTTTGATTTTCTAATGCAAAAATCGCTTCATTTTCTGTACCACTGCTTACAGTACCAAAATTCATTGTTCCCCGATCACCATCACGTTCACCCGAAATTATTTTTCTCACTTTACCATCATAACTCAACAATGGCACTTCTGTTGTCGACACATTTGAATAAATAAATATCGACGATTCCAATTTGATATTATCATTTTTACGTTCATTATTCAAATGTAATGAGAATATATTGGCTTTTTGTCCAGGTTTTAATATTCTTGGAATAAAATTTTTGATGTTAAATAACGCTTTAGCGTCATTAGCTAATGACACATTTGTAATAGCTAATGGAATTTTAAATCGATTAATAACAGTAAAATTTCGCGGTTGATTTGAGTGAGGTGAACAATAATGTGTAACTGTGGCATTAACTTCAAGACCACCTTGAAGTACCTCTGCCACCCAAGGTATTGATAATTTTTGTGTTGAACCACCGGGTCCCAGACCTTTTACCACTAATTTACCCTTGAAATGTTGCAAATCCAGTGCTGTCTTCCAATCGTAAATCATTGTGCCAACAGTCACTAAATTGTCCGAGTCCCCCTGTATTACCACAGGCTCAAATTCTATTTTTAAAGCCTTTGATACTGGAGTACTTATCACATTTAACACCTTTACAGGTTTTTTTGCTGAATTTTTCAAAGCGATTGGATAGTGAATTGACGGCTGTAGTGATCCACCCATTCCCAAATTAATGGATGCAGAACTACCACCCCAATGGAGGCCAGCCCCACTGCCAACTTCAACTTCAACCGCAACCACCATTAATTCAGCGCTATTATTAACTTTAAATCTTACATACGCAGTATGATTTTTTTCCATATAAGCATTAAAGTGAAGTCTAATTATTGGCTTTGTTTGATACGGTGGAATTTCCCATAATTCACGAGGTCCCTCTGCCTCACCCGATGGTAATTCCAATTGAAATTCACCACCACTGCTATAAACTTCGATTACCTAAAAAATAATAAACAAACCATTAATATTACTGAATTATATTATGAATTACTGATTTAATTATTAAATTTAATTCGTTGATATTATTATTACCTGCATAGCCTCTGGATGTGGATTGTGCATATAAATAAGAGGTGTGAATGATGCATTTAATGGCAATTTAACTCCAACAACAGGGCGCAATCTGTATGGACTACTTATACTAGCGCCTTTAACCTAGAATTATAAATTAAAAATTTAAATATACTCTAAATATTTTATTAAATATATAATTACCTGGTATTTCAAAGTTCCATCTGACGTATGAATATATAGATGACTATCTATTTCACCTTCTTCTCTACCAAGAAATACAACATTAAATGTTGTATTTCCAAGCGGTGGTATTACTTTATCTTGAAAGAATGACGAGTGAAAGTGTTGCGTGCTTCCTGAAATTGAGGAAAGATGGATTGTTTTGTTGTTGTCTTTATTGAAAAGAGTTACAGTCTCTTGATGAGGTACTCCTAATTGTCTGCAAAATTGAAACAAAAAATAAAAATTACCCATCACCAAATACTCAATTAAATATAAATAAATAAATTATCCATACCTCTCTTTGAAGTCTAAAATACTCGGCTCGAACCGAATATACGGTATCGAGTCCTGGACATTTTTCTCATCCATCGTGGCATCTCTTTAAAGTACAAAAAAGAACAATATAAACATAATAAAAATTATTTTCCACTCAACCAATATTAAAAAACAATAAACAAATGAATGAGCATTTTTAATGATTAAAAAGTTTTAATTATTCCCTTGAGATCGAAAATAGGAAAGGCCCAAGAAGAAGGCAACGCAGGCATTTTATTTTAAGAGTGCAAAACTCTTACTATAATAATAAAAACAACAGCAATAATAATAATAATAATAATCAGTAGTGTTAGTTGCAGAAGAAAAAAAAAAATTCTTGACAAGATTTATAATTTGAAAAATATCTGAATAAAAGTTTAACTAAGCATATCTAAATGAATAAATAATTAAATTGTTTTTATTTGAATATAATTTTTTGTTTTTTTTTTGGGGTTAGGTTAATAAATACGCCTTCAACAATATCAGCCGGGAAATTACCCACAAGTTATTACCAGACCTAATAACCTTTCCTATTTTTTCACTCACCATCATTGTCATGTATGATAATTGTGCTTACCCGGCCCCACGCACTGAACTCGAAAAGTCCTGATAAAAAAAAACAACATAACCATCAATTAATTATACAAAAATTAAATATTATTCTTTCTTATGTACATTCAATTAATTTAATCATATTCAACTGACCTTGTGCATTGATATGGGTATGTTATCCAAGAGATATTGAACATCATTTTCATCCTGGACAAAAGCTGTAAATAAAATTTGAATAATTATGAAATTTATATTAAATGATTGATTAATTTAATCGTGAATAATTAATTTGATAAAAGTCCAAGCTATATTGTGGGTGGTCCATTGCCAAGACAATATTCAAGGTCTCATATGACCTTTATATATAATATAAAAACAATTTATACACACACATGTATGAAACAACACGTTTGGAAAAGAACATGACGTAGCGAAACACGAGTGCAAAAAAAAAAAAATATATACATGTTCATTGTATTAATTTATTGTAATGCCTTGGTGCCTAGATGAAAAAATAGGTTAAACTAAATTATATTATAATGTAAATGAATTTTATATCATGAAGATAAAGACATTGATGAACTTAAAAACTGAAATATTTACTGTTTATGTTTTGTAATCCGGAAAAAATTAATATTATAACAATGTCGTATGAAAACTTACCATTGTTGTGACCGTGAAAGGAAGGTCGTATTAGCAGTGCTGATTCCAAAAATGTTAATAAAAACAAATAACAGCATACTCTTGGCTCAATCATAATATTATTGCTTAATTGTGTGTCATAAATATCACGTTTTTCATTTAGCTTTTACTAATGATGTTACAGCCGTATTTGGCCATAGTTTTTAGCGCTATATCGAAGTTTCACAATATCGATTATGTCTCTATCACACTACTACCATCGCGGAAACAAACGCAAACTACAGCTTGCAGATATGTCGCACAAATTCCAAATAATTTCCAGCCTTACATCATCATTTTGATGTATATACATCAATTTGATACTAACTTAAACCGAAACAAAATCGTTTTGATTGGTCAGTAATAACCAATCAGAAATAACTGTACGATCATGCGCAGTGAATGCTATGGATTTAACACACACACACATAATTACAAATATTTTAATTCAATACTAATAATTGAGTTTAACAAATAGTATTTAACCTTATTCTCTTTACTATTCTTTGATATGTACGGTTTATTATATTAATTTACATGAAATATATATAATTTTGAATAAACAGACCATACAAAAATGTAATTTATGATATATTCATCTCTCTATGTATGTATAGAGATATTTCGTAAAAAATCTAGTGACTAGTTAGCGCGCGGTAATCTAGAGAAAAAGTTTAGTGATATAGTGGAGCACTATATATGTGTAGTGTTTCTTGTTCAGTGGCTAGCGGCAAAAAGAGAGGCAAGAGCGGTGCTGTCTAAACGCATTTATTGATCTTGCCTCCATAGATGGCGTGACGGTTCCTCAAATTGATCGGAACGCCACACTCTGGCTAGAGTCGGCACTTGGTTGTGCTGTGTTGGTATTACAGTTCGAAGGCAATGAAGGTAATGCAGAGTGTGACGCCACATATATATATGTATATACAATGGCGGTAGTGATATTGTATGCGCGCGCATAATAACGAATGAGGCGACGCATCCGGTGAAAAAATATATTAATTATAGATAGTTTGGAGGGAATTGCACACAGGAAGTTGCTAGTTTACCATATACATACGAATATATATATCCATTTATATATTAAATCTATACGCTATAGCCACGCAGATTCCTTTCCATTTCCATTCCGGTTAATTCTCCGGCTTCTTACAGTCAAAAGGTAAGCTAAATTATTGTAAATTTTTATAAATTAAATCGTTAAGTTACTTGATTGATAAAACGATAATATTATTCAATAGTTTGGGATTACATTCAAAATGATTATTTGATTAATCATGTTATAATACAAAGTTCATTTGGATTTTAACAGTTGTCCATGTGCACACGAGACAATACCATTTAGCCGTAAAATTGTTTTTTTTTTTTTTATTTTGTCTCCTTTTTTCTTTGTATAATTTGCAATGGCAGATTGACAGGCGTCGTATGTTTTTTCATTTAAATAAAAAGCAATTTACGTGATAAAGTAAGAAATAATGTTAATCATTGCATTTATATTATAATTTTCTATTTTTTTTTTTTTTTTTTTTCATTTCAACTGTTTTTTTTTTCCTTTCTGATTGGATGTAGAGCCAATGTGCTCTTTGGTGCGATTTACAAATAACGTATCGGTTTAATTCACTTGACGAATGGCGTATGTTATTCATTATAACCTCCAAAACGCTGTTAGCGGCTTGTGAGATTCGTTGATTGATAAGTTACTTGTTAGTGCAATTATAGATAAAAATTATTTCCAATAACAATTTTATTATCAATTAATTATTATGAAGAAATAGAAATTATCCAATTTGGAATTATTCTTTCCCGCCATTTATCAATTTAATTCAATTTTTGATTTGTCTTTTAATAGTTCATTTGGAAAATTTAGCTATTCTGTTTTTATGTTTTGTACATATGTGTAGATAATTTTTTTGATTATTAAATTTTTATATTAATTTTAATATCTTTTATTATTTTTTATTTAGTCAGTAGTGCCATGACAGATCCAGAGAGGGCTAATAAGGGCAGTGATATGGAGTCAGTTGAAGAGAATAATGAACCCGCAGCACCTTTGACAACGAGACTTCGTGATTTTTTATATCTAGCTAATATGCAAGCTGAAGCATATGTGCCGGTAATTTAAAATAAAATTTTCTCACTACTAAAATTGGATTTAAATATTATATTAATTTTAAAGTGTATGTTTTATTTGATTTTGTTTTTTTTTTTTTCAATTTAAAAGCCGGCTGTAAAACGTAGAGTTAAAGCTCTGAAACAACTTCAATTGGTTACTGTTAATATTGAAGCTAAATTTTATGAAGAAGTTCATGCATTGGAATGCAAATATAATCAAATGTGCGCTGATATTTATAACAAAAGAAGCGAAATTATTTCTGGTATTTATGAGCCAACAAATGAAGAATGTGTATGGGAAAGTGATGAAGAAGTAGAGTCAATAACTAATGAATTGAAAGATTCGATTAAAATTGAAGACGCTGATGTGAAGAAAGAGGAGTATGTTTTATATTTATTATATTATTGAAATAATCAAGTTTTATTGTGAAATTAATTTTAATGTTTGATTTTTTGTTCATATTGTAGGAATGAAAAGGATGAAGATATTAAAGGAATTCCAGATTTTTGGTTGACCATATTTAAAAATGTTGGCATGCTCGCGGAAATGGTACAAGAACACGATGAACCAATTTTAAAACATCTTTATGATATCAAAGTTTTATTTTTGGAGTCAGATCCAATGGTAAATATTACATAAATCGATTATTAATTATTATAATATTTTATTTCATTCATAAACATATTATAAATAAAATTTTCTGGATATAAATATTCATATTTTTTTTTTATTTTACAGGGTTTCATTCTTGAATTTCATTTTGAGCCCAATGAATATTTCTCCAATTCCGTATTAACAAAGGAATATATCATGAAGTGTGCGCCAGAAAAAAATGATCCATTCAGCTTTGAGGGACCAGAAATTTATAGAAGCAAGGGTTGTATAATTGATTGGAAAAAAGGCAAAAATGTAACTGTGAAGACAATTAAGAAAAATCAAAAACACAAATCGCGTGGACATGTACGTACAGTAACTAAAACTGTACAGAATGATTCATTCTTTAATTTCTTCACGCCGCCCCTTAGTAAGTATTGCTCACATATTTAATTGATTGCATCATCGTACGTGATTTTTAAATTCTTATTTCTTATACCAAATAATTATTAATAACATTATCCATCTATGATTCTTTTATCTATTCACATGAACCGATATTTTTATGGATAATTATCTGTTTTAATAATTTATTTTAATAAATTAATAACAGTTACAGATGACAATGAAGTTGAAATTGATGATAACATGAAAGCTTTACTCACAAGTGATTTTGAAATTGGTCACTACATCCGAGAACGTATTGTTCCTCGTGCAGTCCTTTATTACACAGGTAGTTATCAATATTAACAATATTTTAAGGTTATAAATATTTAATATATAATAAAATTATTTATTTTTAAGGTGAAGGTTTAGAAGATGAGGGCGATGATTATGAGGACGAAGAAGGCGATGAAGATGAGGAGGATGATGATGAAGATGATGTTGAAGATTTGGAAGATGAGGAGGATGAACATTCAGGCGACGTAAAGAAACCTTCAATGACCAATTTTTCAAAAGACGTCCCTGAATGTAAACAACAGTAGATATATACGCGCGTGGCCTCTAACTCTTTTATCTCACCCTTTTCCACTCCTACTCCTTCTGTCTTTTTTTTTTATTACTTTTTGTTTTTTATTTTATATTAACGTAAATATCGTGTATCATCAAAATAAATCAACATTTTACGCTTTATACAATTCCGATAATAAGATTTACGACAAATGCGATGAAAAAAAAAAGGTTAAGTACGGAATGACTCTAATCACGACGTGTTTATTGTCTCCTATTGCAGATCAAACGTAGAAATCGCCGGCCATTTATAACTCCTACCCTACGTTCATGCGTGGATTTTGGATGATGCAGCTGTTTAAAATTTTTCCTTGATGACTGTGAATGTTTAGTATAAAAAGAAAATGAAAATGGTCAATGCTAAAAATGATTTCTGTGTTTATTGTTGCACCAGCTCATTTTTCCATAACCTATCATTTATCTTATATTTTTTATCACAATCCTATCAATATGTAATAATATTTTGTACAAAAAATGTGCCCTGGGAGAATTTAATTAAAATTTTTTTGAAATAAAATTTGAATTTTGAGAAATTTTCTGTTATTTTTTCTTCAACCAATCAAAATCGTGCGCTGTATTCAACAATTAAAAATGGAGTTGTTGATCACTCGGATCCATCTTGTATTTGTATATAGATAGATAGAACCCTTAACCTCAAAATCAAATCATAAGTTTCATCGTTGTTTTGAGAGTTATTACATTTCGATACAATATTTCGAATTAATCAGAGTGAAAATTGTGTGACAATCTGAATAATATCATAATAATTTATATTACTATCATCGGACATTCATAATTATAGGTATACATTCGTAAAATATTTTAATCTCATTATAAATGGCTTAGAAGGTTATGTTGACTTCATTCAATGTTGATATGATTTTTATTGTAAAATTTATGTGTTTTGTTACAGACAAAAATGCAAAGCCTAAAAAAGTGTATTTTAAGCTTAACATCAAGTTATAAATCCATCATAAATAATGCTACAATATCAAAACCATTAATGCTCACTTCAAACATTCACACATCGCTAAATTTACGAATTCATGATGAAATTGAGGATAAAGATACTACTAAAAAATGGCTACGTTATAACAAGATGGTATTTCCACCACAAGAACCAGGGGAGAAACCAAGACCTGCAGTTAGTATAACATTTATTAATTAAATAAACAAAAATAATCTGTATGTCCTAAATGTCATTAAATTTTTTAGTTTGTCAACCATATGAAAGCAAATGTACAATACCCTCCAAAGAAAATGTGGTACATTGCTTGCTTAGTAAGAGGTATGTCAGTGGATGAAGCAGTGAAGCAATTGAGTTTTTGTTCTAAAAAAGGTGCAGTTATTGTGAAAGAAGCTATTTTAGAAGCACAAGAAATGGCCGTTAAGGATCACAATGTAGAGTTCAAGAGTAATTTATGGGTTTGTAAGTAAAATAAATTTATTTTTCTATTCTTGTTTTACATTTATTTAAGATTGAGATTTTTTTATTTGTAGCTGAATCATTTTCAATGAAAGGAAACGTTATGAAAGGTATAAGAAGACACGCCAAGAAAAGAATTGGAAGGGTTTGTTACAAATATACAAATTATTTTGTAAAACTTGAAGAAGGTAAACCGCCAAAGCATTATTATTTACCATTACCACAAAGTAAGGAAGATCTTATTGAAGACTGGCTCGTTAAAATGCGTAGACGAAGAGTTGGCAATAGCTTATAAATAATTCTAATTTAATATTGTATAGATAATAATTTGGTTGATTAAAATATAAAAGAAAATTTACAAAATAATTGGAATTTTAAAGTTGTATTTTATTGAATTCAACAGTTGACATGATGGTATTGAAATATTTATTTAATTCATAGCAATTCATAATCATTCAGCTTACAACTTCAACTTTGTTCTTCTCCAGTGACGCCTCTTGGCGTTATATCTGAAATAATAAAGGAATATTTGATAAATTATCGAATTATAAACATAACCTCAAAAAGTGATTAATACAAACATAAGAGTATGCTACTAATTAAATTTTTGCAGAAAAATGAAAGTATATGAAAAATATATTGAAAAATAAAATAAAAAGAGAATAAATTATATTGTTTTAATAATTAATTGATATTTTAAACTTACCGAATTGTGTTTCCAGTCCTCATTCTCACCCATTGGGGAATTGGACGATTTTGCTTCAATTTTCTGGCAAGCTTACGCTTGATTATAAATGTTTTGTGAGCCGACTGAAACACACAAAAATAAATATTATTTATTATTTTATTCACGCAGTTATTTATTTTTTGAAATAAAATTAGGATGTTAACAAAAATTATGGATGAATTAATCGTAAAACCAAGAGACCTACCATGTTGTTTCCTGAACAAAATGCGAAGGAAAGAAATCGTCAACGATTATGTGTATAAGACTGCAATCATGCGCGCGCAGTCGTCAGCAGTTTCAAAAGTGTCCGCTAGGATAGCGCGAAATCTTGAAATAATTCAAATTCTTCTTCACGGACAAAATTGAACACTAAATTTCTATCAACTTGGAAAATTTCGTTTTCACACCCCACGCAAAAAAAAACCGCACGATTTGCTACAGACTGTTTGAATTCAAATGACAATTAATTTACTCATTTAATTTAATCTTTCATAATAAAATAATCTTCAATAAAATTAATACCCCAAACCATTGCAAAAATTTAATGCAAAAAAACTAAAAATACTTCATCTTTTTATAATATTCCATTACATATCCAAAACAAAATATGAAAAAAGCATTAAAATAATTTATCAGACAAAAATATTAATATAAATGAAAGGTCGAGGCAATGTAAAATTATTTCTCATTTGACCTTATAAATCAAAATGATTATGCAAAGTAATTAACCATAAAACAAATCAGATATACATATAATACATTATATCTATCAAAAACTTATAATTAATTCTACAGCATTCAATTGATTTATTATCGGCAATCGTTTGCTAAGAGTATACATAAAAAGTAATTTGTGTCAACACATTATATATGGGAAAGGGCGATTTATTTTCAAAGTAGAATGGCGGAAGTTTTTTTTTTAAACAGAAATAAAGAATATATTTCAAACTCGTGTGATGATGTCAAGAATTTAGAATGTCAACAAGCATAAGCAAATATATACATATATCTAACTAAAATATTAGAAGGAATGGAGATGGCAATCATATAAAAACCAAGGGAAGCAGTAAGATAATTTTCATTTGTAAAAATTTATATATAATGTACATATCTATTTCATCGTTATGCTGAATTATTCTAAAGTGTTTTTTTATTTCTTTACCGTTATTATTATAGTTATAATCCTACAGATGACGAATGGCAATTGTAAACAATACCGAAGTTTATCATCAACCCCCTACCGAGATTTGTTTACTAACAAAATATCATTTCAATCACCAAATGAGGTTATGCAAAAAAAATGGACGACAGGAAAAATTGAAACATTTGTAAGTGACAATAATTTAATTTAATAATAAATAATATACACTATTATAATGGATATTGTTGTTAGATGGAACTTGTAGCACCAGGATATATAGCAGAGGAACATACAGTTGTTACTGCTGATGAATATGTATTAACAATTCACAGAATTCGAGGAAGTTTTTGGTCACCAATTGGAGAAAAAAAGCCTGTTGTATTATTTCTTCATGGAATGATGGCTGCATCAGATGTTTGGATACTTCGTGGACCAAATGAAGATCTCTGTAAATAGTAAATTATTATCATTGAAATATTTTATTAGTGATTCATACATAATTTGTAAGACTTGGAAATTTTTGGTAATAAATTATTTGTTTTTCTAGTTTATTCATTGGTGGATAATGGATACGATGTTTGGGCTCTAAATGCTCGTGGGAATTATTATTCCAAACGCCATCGACGATTGTCCACGCGTGATCCTCGATTTTGGCAATTTAGGTAAAGTTTATGAATTAATGCAAAATTAAACGTTGAAATAAATATTTAAATAATTTATTTGAATATTTTTTTTTTATTCTAGTTGGCATGAGATTGCTGTTTATGATGTACCTGCAACTGTTGATTATATCCTTGAACTTACAGGTCAATCAAAACTTTCATTAATAGGACATTCAATGGGTGGAACAGTAGAATTAGTTTTTCTATCAGAATTATCTGAATATAATGAAAAACTTAATGTCGTTATTGCTTGGGCACCTGTTTCTTTAGTGACTCATGAAGTGCCTGGATTAATTAATAATTTTGTTTTTCGTTATGGCAATCAAATCAAAGTAAATATTATAAAAACAATTATTAATTATTCAATTGCAATTTAATTTTATTTCACAAACTCATTTCATTTTTAATTTTTATTTTTAAACAGAAAATATTTGATTTACTCAACGTACATGAAATATTTTTACGAAATTCATCCACAGACAAAGATATTATAGATATATGGCTGAAATTTTGTAAAAAACCTCACGTTCGTGAAGTCTGTGTAAAATTATATGAATATATATTTGGTATAAACGATTTGGAGGAACTTGATTTCGTAAGTATTAAATTTAATGGAAGAATTTTAATATTCAGATTATATGTATGCATATATAATAACAATAGATTATATAAATTACTGCTGTATCTTTTTTATGGATATCATTTACTAGTCATTGCTTGAACGAGCACGGCGTCATTATCCTCAAGGCACATCGGTTCAAACACTTTCTCATTACAGACAAATAATAGTCAGTAGTTAGTATTATGACTGTGATAATAATACATAAATATACATTTCTTTTCATTTAAGTATAATATATATTCATACATTTAATCCAATTGTTTCAGGACAATTCCGACGGTATGATTTCGGTTCAATTGGCAACATGTTGAAATATGGTAGTTTCGTAAATTCAGCTTATCCGCTGTATAAAATATCAGCGCCTTTTGTGATTTATTATGGTTTAGACGATCCTCTTTCAACTCCAAAAGTATGTAAAGTATAATATTTATAAATTGAATAACATTAAACATTAATAAAAATAATAATTATTTTGTAATTAATTGTTACAGGATATTCGAGCATTATTAAATGAAATTCGTCATGGTGTGGCGAAGCAAATTCCACATTGTAAATTTGGTCATCTTGATTTTCTACTTTTGAATGAAACAAATTATTTATATAAAAATGTCATTGAAGTATTGGAATATTATAATAGATAAATACAATATTATTAACTGAACCAAAAGATTATTGACAAACATTATAATATAGATTATTTTTAATTATAAAAATATATTTAATTTATAGGAAATAAAAGAATATTCATCTTCAAATATAGAGTTTTTAAATGATTACAAACGAAAATAACAATTATTCTTGTTATGAGGTTTTATAATTGCTTGAGTCTGCTTCCGATAAAGTCATCGACATCACTAGACACATTACAATATGTTGGTCATGGGAAATGCATCGTATTGCAATTAAAGATTATCTATGGAAAAGCCTGAATGTTATCTTTCATGTTTATATCATACATATAAACATCGTCGTCGTAGTGTACGAATTGATGCAATCGACCTTGCATCGTCGCGGTGCTATTCGTGCTACCGACCTCCTTGCATCTGAGTAAAATATTGCGTAAATGTACATATTCGCATTTAACACACTAGTATAAAGTGAATGAGGGAGAGAATGGTGGCCACTATATAATATAAGCGCCCTGGAATTTTGCCGAACGATTACTAGAAAGAAATAAAATATTAAATATAATATACAACTAGACATTTCATTTTGACAATTTACCACTCTCACTTCTTATTTGACGCGAATGGAAATTCAGGTGGCACAAGGTTTTGGTGTATGACCTTCACACATTTACTATCATATTCATGCATTATTGATTAAGTATCTGTATATATGCCTGAGTGAGAGGATTCTCTAATTTATATTTTTATCAAATAATTTAATTGATAATGAAAATTTTCAATTTATACAAATTAATATTTCTATGAATATGTAAATTGGTTATCAAATTGATAAATTCACTATATTCTCTATA
>JAQQBS010001424.1:6555213-6577368 GCA_030347275.1 Microctonus aethiopoides
GGTCTTGACCAAAATTCATTCAAATCGAAAGGGGTCGAGTCCAATTACTGGTCGATTCTGTGTGGAATGACCCATATACATATATAGTCTTTGTTTTTATATCTTTTAATTATTTCCTTCGTTTTTGGCACCCTTAATGTGTATAGACAACAATAAATATAAGTCTATTATTTAAGACTTGTATATTATTGATAATATTTTTGTTTCAGTTTTTATTTTCTGTGCGAAAATTATCAACGAACTTTAAGAATTTTTTTTTCTTTTTTTTTTTTTTTTTTTTTTTTTTTTGTTATTTAATACTAACTGTTTTGCCATTTTTTTTATTTTCTTCTTCTCCTCCGTCACTTTCAATTAACTATATTGATAAAAATTAGAGAAGAAAAAAATCAGTCTTCGCTTTTGGGTTCACCTGAACTATTGAACCAGTTGCGAATTTTCATTTTTTTCCATATATTTTTATATAAATAATCTTCAATTAAAGATTATTATTAATTTGTTCATCATTCTATATTATTTCTTCACAAATATTTTGAGTAATCCAAGAGTAAATGACATAGCACACAATCGTTCATTCAGGCATTTTTACAGAGGAATATTTAATTTTTTCGATACATAGACAAAAAATCGGCGGCGGACGGCTCGCGATTAATCGATATAATTTTTTTTTTCTTATCACAATATAATTATAATCAATATCAGAATTATCATGTGGTTTCAATAAATTTTCTTTCTTCCAGACTTCTCATATCACATAAAATCCTTGAGCTCCAGAAATATTTACATAATTTTTAGTTTCAATTTTGCCCTTTCGGTAACTTTTTATTTTCCGAATAAATAATATGTCTCTTTTCTGAATTATTTAATCATCACAAGACAAATAATATAATATACCGTAAAACAGCACATATTTTTCTATACAAATATTTTTCGAATTTTTAGCAAAGTTTAGCTCACAAAATTAATAAATTATAATTTAATTATGCATATAATGAAATTTGTCTTTGTTATTAGTTTAATTAATTTTATTACTTTTTATATTATCCTTTCATACTTTGTTAATTTACTTCCTTTATTCATTCCTTATTTTCATAATCATTATTAATTTCTCAAGAGTGGTTAGAAGGCAAGAAAATTTTGAATATCCATTCATTTTGTAAATAATTAAATTTTCATTGATAATTTATAGTAAAGAAAATTTAAAAAAAAATTCTACATGCATATGAATATTCTTTCTTGTTTTAATTTTTTACATTTTTCATTAAATACAAAATTAAGAGTTTGGTGTTCATATATAATAACAATAACCTCACTTTCATTTCCTAATTTAGAGCTCTCTGTTTTCTAGACCCTCTGGGTGATTATCCAAACACATAATCAATTTGTAATTACAGAATAGTATGATAGAAAAAATATATACGTTTATCATTTCACATACTTCATTTTCCATTATTTTCTTTGACTTCTTGTGTTATATTTTATTATTTTTTTGTTGTTAGTTTTCCTTTATATCATCTTAGAAAAATACTGCAGAATTATTCAAGTACGTAATTTATTTATGTATATGAAAAATAACATACTTGAGAGTTGAGAACTTCTTTTGGTTTACAGCCAAGTGAACTCTTTGTTTTAAAAACGAAAAAAAAAAAATGGCAAAATAAAATAGTTTCATTCTTTTTTTTCATAATTTTAAATAGCACCTTATTCACAATTGTATTTACTTTTTTAATAATCATTCTAAATAACAAATTTTTCATTCTCCAAATATTAATTCACACCTTAATACCCTTTCTATTAATTATTAATGTGATAATTAATAATTGTGTTGTATTTGAATATTAGATAATAATATGATATTTGTTCTCTAACCTCAAAACATAAAAGTGAGATTAATAATTTTATGTATCATTTCGTATTTTGTTAAATAGTTTTTCACTTTTTTGTTAAAATATCATTGGCTATTGTTGTATGAGAATGAATTCATTGTTAACATAGTTAAATATTAAATTATTATACGTTGAGATGAGTTATGTGAATCATTGATGGTGAAGATTCCCTCGGTGTTACTGAGAGTGCTCGACTACTTGTTGGCGTCGTTGATGGAGGTATCAATGATACGACTTCAGGACTTGAACTCTGTTCATTATCCTCGTACACTCTTTCCTATAATACAGTGAATTATTGATTCCTTCGTTTCCACATTCGCTTATTAAATATTTTTCAATCGTTTTATTTATTTTTTTTCTCATTTGGGTTTCATTATTTAAATTTAAATTTATTCAAATTTTCGTTTCTTCAATTTTTACAGCAACAACTCAGTCAAAGTCACAATGCCCAACTAGATTTGCTTCAATATCTGTCAGGTTTTATCGAACTATAGTGTTTAAATATATATCTTTATATAAGTCTTTTTTCAATCTCTCGAATAAAATATTTCTCAGACTCGACTCCACCAATTATCTTTGCTAATTTTTTTTCAACAATTTCATCAGGTTATTTATTTTGCTTGAGAATATTGTCATAAAAATCCTAAGTTTATGTCTTGTTTAATAAAATTGTTTATTTTGTTCAGAGAAGGTCTTTATGTTGATGTTTCGTCAAGTTGGACCTCCTCAAATTTCCACTAGGTCGCTACAGTTTCGTTCATTTGAATAAAATGTAATGGTAAGTGTTGGAGTTTAACCGGACATTCGACTTTCGACGAGTTGGCAGTTCTCTATTATCACACAAAATTTCGTAAATCATTTTTTTTTTTTATATTAATTATTTAACCGAGTTTTTCCAAGTTATTTTAGATCAATAATTCAATGTTTTTTGGTTGAGGGAAATGAAAGAAACAATGGCGCAGTATTAGCGCTTCTTGTTAAGTCTTTAGAGATATATTAAATAAGCGTTTGAGTGCAAAGAAAGAAAAAAAAATACAAAATGAAAATTAATTGTTGATACAATCATTTATAGTATAATTTTAATTTGTTTTCTTACTTTCTTTGCATCAAATAAATCATCATTATATATTCAAGCCCCAGATTAAAATAAAATGAACTCACCTGTGAACTGTCGTATTTTAATCTTTTCCATATATTTTTTTTCTCCGGTTGGGGATTTCCATTGCCACCATCAGCGCCTGATGCATTGTAATTCGGATTGGAAAATGTTAAAACACTTCGTCTATTTCTATTCATATATTTATCTTGCTTTGGTTTTCTTGCGCAGACAAGATAGAGTATTGCAATAAGTATAACGAGTGTGACTTTTCCTAGTATTACTATTGCAATTGCCATTATTGTTTGTCCTTTGCCTCTATCATTTTGATAATTTTTAAATTTATCATCATTATCTTTATTCGTTATTCGCGTCACAGTATCCAAAATTTTTTCATTATCATTGTCATCATCTAAATCATAATCTGGATCATTTTCTGTGCCAGGTTTGCGTAAAGGAATTTGTTTTTTAGGAACTAGAAATACAAAAGAAAAATATGTAATTATCGTAATAAATTTTTTGATAAGTAAAAATAATTGAATCAAGATAATAAAAATCCAGAGCTTACTTGTAGAACAATTTGGATCTTCAATATCTGGACAAGCACATGTATAATTCTTCCTCGTAAAAAGACAAAGATTTGTACATCCGCCATTATCAACAGCACATGGAGTCCAACCTCTTTGTAAACTGGCAGATACAGTTTTAACATTTGTAATAATATCTAATGACGTACGAATATTAATTCGACTGCTTCCAGTTGCTTTATCTGCGCGCCGTAATCGTGGAACATTTGGAATTCGTCCAACCCAATAAATAAAATCACTATACTGAGTTAAACCATATGGACTATCAGCTGACGGTAGTAACTGAACTCGATAACGTCCATTTAAATCAGACATTTCAATCCGATTATTCATCATGTCTGCCCAATAGATTTTTCTATTCTCATAATCAATCGATAAACCATTGGGATATGATAAATCTGTTGATATAATTACTTTTCGATTGGAACCATCGAGAAGTGCACGTTGAATATTAACATGACTTCCCCATTGCGTCCAAAATATATATCCTAATTTTGGAAATACCGCAATATTCCAAAACCAATAGCTCAAATGGTCAGGATCTTTGACAATACACTTTCTACTATTTCCGTCGAGCTTAGCAACTTCAATAATATTTTTCTTTTGATCAGTCCAATAAATATTATCTCCTAGCCAATCTACAGCCACTTGGTAAAATGAATCAGACTCATCTGAAATGATTGTTTTCACATCTGAATAATTATGCATATTAACAGTCTTTATAAATCGTGCATAAACATCGCCTCGTCGTGAATTATCAGCATAAACTATAATTCGTTTATTCCAATGAAAATCCATTGATGAATCTGCATGATGTATATCATTGATAGGTAAATTTACATCCCACATTTCTGGTGTGTCCAATGACATTCTAGCTATGGTATTTTGACCCGCCAATAGCAGAAAATTATTTGGAGTTGAGTTGCAGGTTTTTTTATCATCATTCAAAATAATTCCAGTGGGACATGCACAGGTATAGCTTCGTGGATTACGAAGACACAAATGTGAACAGCCACCATTATTATCAGCACAAACATCTTCAAGTCCGTCTGTATCCTTTGCAGTTACAATTTTAATGTCCATAACGCCTTCAAGCTCATTGACAACTGCATCTCCATAACCACCTGATGTTTTGTGAACTTTATAAATTCCTTTTGTAAACCAATCGCTCCAATAAATAAATTCATCTTTTAAAGCAAGTCCATATGGGTGATGAAGATTTTTAACCTCTAATATTTTTCGATTTAAACCATCAAGATCCGACATTTCAATAACTTTTCGTTTTCCATCATTCCAAAAAAGTTTATTTTCTTCAATATCAATTGTTATTCCATTTGGCCACACAAGATCTTCAGTAATGACAGTTGTGCGCTGATCACCATCCATATTGGCACGCTCAATTCGCGCATTTAATCCCCAATCTGTCCAAAACATTAGACCTTTACCATAATGCAAAGCAATTGCACGCGGATTATCCAAGCCAGTCCAAATAAGAACTTTTCTATTACTGCCATCCAATTCTGACACTTCAATGCTATTCAATCCCGCATCGGTCCAGTAAAGCTGTAAATTAATATAGAAAAAAAAAAATAATTACACGTTACTATAGATTTTTTGGAAATATTATAAAATACAATACTTACTTTTCGACCAATGGAATCTACAACCAAACTATCAGCAGCACTAATACCACTATCAACAATAGTTTGAACATGTTTTCCATCAAAACTCGCATGTTTAATCACATCTGCACCTGGATCAGTCCAATAAATTTCTCCAGTTTTACGATTCACATCAACACCCGTTACATTCTTCAAATAATTAATCGGCAACACTACGTCCACTTTGTACTGTGTTTCAAATGATGAAAAACGTAAATCTGAACGACGCGCAAAAATTATAAACTCATTTGGTATTTTTTGACACTGTTTTTTATCAGAATCGTGCTGCAAAAAAAAAAAATTCAATTATCACTATATAATTTGACAAATTGAGTAATAAAAAAAAATATTGACGGTAATTGAGCTTACCTCCAGTGTAAGTCCAGTTGGACAGGCACATCTGTGATTACGGAATTTAGTATCTTTCCATGCAGTATGAACCATCGTTGGTGCAAGTAAACATAAATGCGAACAGTTTCCATTATCTTTTGCACAGGGATTTTGAATATTTGAACGATTACGATGAAACATTCTCACGTCCATAAGACCACCAATATCTGATCTTACAACAATTGAATTGTTGCCGGTTTCTTTATCAGCACGATGAATACTTTTTGTTTCCCAATCCGTCCAATAAACTTTATTTTGATAAATAACAAGACCAAACGGATGAGGAAGATCAGAAAGTATTCTCACAGATTTACCCTTTCGTTCCAAATCAATATATTCAATACTTTTTCTTCCACCATCGGCCCAATACAGTCTTTTCGTTTCAAAATCAATTGCCAAACCATTTGGCCACGTGAGCTTTTCATTAATAAAAATCTCGCGTAATTCACCATTCATTGCAGCTCGCTCTATCTTTGGTTTTCCGCCCCAATCACTCCAGTACATCCAACCATCTACATAATAAAATATTTCAATACAAATAATAATATTTATAAATGAATTTAATCAAAAAAATTTAATTACTTGTAGGATCGACTACGATGTCACGAGGTTTATCTAAATTCTCATAAATCAACATGGTCCGCATACTCCCATCCAAATTAGAACATTCAATTCTATTTGTTCCTGCATCTGTCCAATAAAGTTTGTTTGTAATCCAATCAAACGCTAAACCAGCCGGTGATTTTAAATTGTGACTAATCACTACATTTTGATCAGTGCCATTTAAATGTGCTCGACTAATTGTATTCAATCCTACATCAGTCCAATAAATCATGTTCTCTTTGTCGTCCCACGTAAGTGCTACAGCACTTTCAACATGATCAACTGGAATAACTGTATCGAATACATGAGTTGTTTTATCAACAGGAATCAATCGTAAATCTCTTTTGCGTGCGAGAATTAAAAAATTATCGATGCCACAATTTTTTCCATCTCTCTTTAATTTCATATCAACTGGACAAACACAACTGTAACCAGCGCTGTTTGGTAAACACATATGCGAACACTTTCCATTATTATTACCGCAATGATTGAGATATGATGGCTGACGTTGTTTATGAAAGCTATGAAGGTCCATCGGAAAATGTAAACCTAATAACATATAATTTTCATACACATTTATAAATGTACAATAAAAAAATATTTATATTCATTTAAATTAAAAAAGAAAAATATATTCAAAGTAAATATATAAAATATAGATTACCAGAACGAATTGTTTTAAAACCATGGCCAGTTTCTTTATTGGCTGATGAGATACTTTTAAAATGCCAATCTGTCCAATAAATCAAGTCCTCAAAAACTGTAATAGCAAATGGATGATGCAAGCCTTTGCTAAGAATTTTTTTCTTATCCGTACCGTCCAATTTCGCAGACATTATCACACGATGTTTTGCATCTGTCCAAAATATACGTTCAGTTGGATAATCAATTGTTAAACCATTGGGCCAAGTGATTGAATCAGTTATTAGTGCCACTCGATTAGAGCCATCCATATCTGCTCGTTCAATTTTTGGTGATGGACCCCAATCCGTCCAAAATATATAACCATAGTGTGGATGAACAGCAATAGCGCGAGGTTTATCTAAATCATTTGATATTAATACATGACGTATCTTTGTCTCTAATGTAAGAACTTCTACTCGTCGTGTACTGCCATCAGTCCAAAATAATAAATTATGAATCCAATCAATTGCAACGCCACCAGGACTCTCCAAACCCCAACGAATTACATCCTCTGGATATGATCCATTAATATAAACACGACGTATGACATCAAGTGACACATCAGTCCAATAAATTAAGCCTTTATCATGATGATAATCCATTGCAATTGCGTTATGTAATCCTTTAATTATTGGTGTGTACTTTGAATTTATTGTTGGTTCAAGACTAACTTTTCTTATGTCCACACGATTAGTAAAAATAAGACTTGGATTATCACCCACTGCTTTACAAGTTCGTAAATCAGGACGTAATACATAGCCCGTTATACAACTACAAATAAATGAACCATTTGTATTATTACATTGTTGACTGCACACGGGTTCACGTTGAAATTTACATTCATCTATATCATGACATGTTGCATTGTCAGATGCTAAAATAAATCCTGGCTCACATGCACACGCATTAGTGTTGTTTGCAGTTAATATACATCGTTGTAAACAGCGATCAGTTGATGTACATTCACGTTTCTTTGGACAATTCATTTCATCTTCTTTCAATGGACAATCAATAACTCCATCGCATAAATGTTTTTTCGAAATGCAATAAGATCGTAGATGTTGGAATATACGATGATTTGAATCCATGGACGATGTATTGTTCGATGTTTGTGGTGCTTTGCATAAATATTGTGTTGCATCACATGTAACTGGACAACCATCCTCATCAGCGCCATTTGAACAATCAGGCGCTCCATCACATACCCAAGTACGTGGAATACAATCACCAGTTAGACAAGAAAATTCATTTGTAGGTGAACAATTTTTAATTGGTGCTTTTTTACATGCAACCTCATCTTCACCATATTTACAATCCCAATGGCCATTGCAAACCATAACAATATCTATACATGTACCATTTGCGCATCTACAATCATTCAAAATAATTTATTATTTCATTTCTTTTCTTATAATTATTTATTTATTTATTTATTATTTATCTAAATTACTCATTACACTCACTTGAATTGATTCATATTACAATGATCGGTGCAACCTTCTTCATCACTTGCATCACCACAATCATCATTACCATCGCATCTAAATTCATTTCTAATGCAACGTGCTGTTGCACACATAAAGTGTTCTGAATCGCATATTAATTTACGAATACCATCTGTAATAATTAATAACGATGTGAAAGAAAGTAAAAAAAAGTCATTTGTAGATTATGAAAAATGTGTAAAATTGTATTTAAAATTAAATTATCAACTTACGACATTCAAATTCATCAGAGCCATCATCACAGTCCTCATCGCCATCGCAAACATATTTTCTTGGTATACACGAACCACCAGGACATGTGTATTCATCATCTTTGCATTTTCTATAATCAATTAAAAGATATATTTCAATTTATTCCCCATGAGCTTTTTTTTTCATATATATTTTTATTGCATTGTGTCCTATTAAATATAATATAGATGTTGACACATGTCTGATGCATTAACAAAGCATAATAAAAGATATAATCTCCATAACAAACAACAAAGGCGACCAATGTGAATGGCGAAAACGTATTGACTGCTGCAGACGGTGAAATATTAGACCAACCCCACTTCGATTCCACGTACATTTTCTTTAGTGTACATTTTAATTTTCATAATTAATTCTAGAGCTAAATTGGTCATGCTGGGAAAATAATTAAACTTAAGAATCAACGTGAATTTTATAAAGTAAATTTGAATAATAATAAATATGAAAGTATTGCTGAATTTTAATTAAAAAATTTTTTTTAGGTTATGTCATAGATAAAACGTCATATAATCGCATTTTCACCCTGACTGAAGATTATCAATGAATATAATTATTCCTTTTGAGGGTAGGAGCAATAAACTATGAGTACATATATACAAGGGTCGTATATTTTAACCCTCAAATGTGTTGAAGACATATGCACCGACCTCTCTCAACAGCTCCCTATTCATTTTAATATATTATATACACAATATATTTATATATATCTACAATACACACACAAAAAAAAAAAGAATGTTAGAGGGTAGCATAAAGAAGGGAAAACGTCAGATGAATATAAAATATTGCAGTGGTGTAAACTCAGCTCAATGACCCTTATTCTCAGCCCACCACTCTGGAATACACTTGAAAAAAAAAAAGCAAATAAGTCTATCATACATCTTCATTGTTTAAACGCCAGGTGGTATGCAAAAATCTTATTCACTTTTCAAGCTATTTTAATTCATAAAAAAATTTATTTGCTCAAACTTTCTATTTATTTATTTACTTAATTTTCATTTCACTGGATGAAAACGAGCATTAATATTTTTTATTATATATTTATTCTAATTATTTTTTATATAAATAATGTATAATGGAAAATAATATTTGTCATTTGCAGGAGGAAATATTTTTTATTCAAATATTATTGATATTGAGGAAGGTACTTCAACAAGAGAGAATCCAAAGGAAGTCTATAGTTTTCATCATCAGCTGAGGGTCGATTGAATGCGCAATATTATCACGCAACCATTATCATTGTCGCCTTGACAACCTTATATACCTCCACATCCTGGATCACCCACCATTCACCACAATCTCATCTCATGTTCTTCAAATATTACTCTCGTTTCTACTCATCTACTTTTTCTCTTCTGTTCTTAATTACTTTTTATTCCCTATCGCATTCTGTCATTTTAGAATTGGGTTTTTGACATTGACTATTTTTATCATTCACCTTTATTAGTATTACATACACACTTACACTGCACATGTATTTTCAAATTTCACTTGGATTCATCATGACAATAATCAATGCAATGGACGTATTTTTTATTTCAAACTTGAATTCTTTTTATTTAAATAAGACATTAGTCAACGACTGAATAAACGCGAGAAAAAAGTCCTTAAAGCGAATTAATATTGAGAGTAGTGGGTGGGTTTTGATAACATGCAAGTGGGTGTAAAGAAAATATTAGCAAAGGAAATTTTTTATTCCTTTTTAAATATTTTTAATTAAACTCACCGATAATTTCCACATTCTTCTTCATCAGAATAATCTCGACAATCATTTTCTCCATCGCAACGCCACGATTTTGGTACACATAAACCATTTCGACATTCAAACTGATCATCAGTACAATTCCTCTTATTTCCTAAAATCATTTACATGAAATTACATTTAATTATTAAATAAATTCAAATATTTTATTTGTTTTATTATGATAAATGGTTATTTATAATATATTTACCGCAGTGAGATTCATCTGAATAATCGCCACAATCATTATCACCATCGCACAACCACTGTTCAGAAATACAAAGACCAGTTTTAGGACAAAGAATTTTTTTTTCACCTTCACAAGTTCCATTAGCGCGTCTTGCTTCAAAAATTTCTTCACACTCCACTTCATCCTCGCCAGCCTCACAATCCATCTAATAATAATATCATTGATATCAAATAACAGATACAAATTACATTAATATCATACATATTCATTAAAGACTTACAGAACCATCGCAACGTAGATTAAAATCAATACAATTGCATGTACTGAGACAAAGAAATTGGTCAACATCACAATTATATCCACATGATGTATACACTGTATTCATATCATTTTCCGTTTCTAATTCATGAATGAGAGATTTTTGATCAGAATCAACACGATCAAAATTACTTTCGCCCATTGAATTGATGCCATGGCCACGCACAAGTCCATTATGAATTCGTGAACGATCATGAAATTCACCATATCCTTCAAAATTAAGTATTAAATATTACAAATTAAATATTGTATGTGTTAATGTTAATGTTATCTTAATACATTATCACAAACCTCCGACTTCAAAACCTCTTTGAAGGCCACCATCACGTGATCGATCTAAACCACCTCGTGATAATCCACCAATTTTTGGCTGACCATAAAGACCATTTCTATAACTTGGTCCATCAATCGGTTCATCATAATCTGGCATGTAATCTGGTACAGGAAATCTGGGATAAAAACCCGATGGTATTTGTGAATGTGTTTTCGATGCATGTCCACGTGAATTAAAGCCATAACCATGACCACTAAAATTTTCTTGATTTTTTTGTTTATCGCCATGTCGTAAATTATTTTTAGTGTCTTGATTATCTTTATAATTATCATAATTTAATAGATGATCAGGAATTGCTGGTGTGCTTGCCATTATAGGTGAATTTCCTGTTTGTCTGAGACTTCCACTACCGTACATTTGTCGTGCTGCACCACGATTAATCGATGGATGTGTTGTACTTTCCGATGATAGACAAGAAGCTAAAAGAAAGAGTTTATTTATATAATTAATGAATATAAAAAGAAATCAATTTGAAGTGAATGAATCAAGCAATGAATTCATATTGCATTGATTATGCAAATAATCTTGGTTTGAAATATGCATTGCATATTTTATCAAATAGTTTGACTGATACGTTATGAAAAGACTCAAAGGTTCCAGCCAACCACCTACATTTGGAATAACGATCGCCAATGCTAAGAATAAATTTTCCAATAAAAGTATGTACAGATCATTTGTTAATTTTATTAGTACATGAATAATTAATACATAACAATAAAATATAATATTTTATCAAACATTAAATTATTTAATTTAATAATTATATTCATTATATTTATTGTATACATATGTCTTTTATGAAATAATAGTATTTAATATTAATTTATTTATTTTGTAGGAACAAGTGATATCATCAGATGAAGAGGATATAAAAGTAATTGAAAATATCCAAGATCCTGAATATGATTGTTTAATATCAAGTGGAAAATAAAATAATTGGCTGAATGACTTTCATTCAGATCAGCACAGAGTGACCTGTTTTAATTTAGTGGAAAAGAAAGAACTATGAGCAATTGTACTTGGAGAATCTACAGATGGTCATTGGTCCATGAATGACTTGAGACAGTGGTTCGCGAGGTCGTGTGAGAAATTTCATTCAACATCGCAACGCCTGCGCTGATGTTACAATCGATATATACTCCTGGCATATCCTCAATTTTGATGAAAAAGAAAAGAAGGCAAAAAACACAAATGAAATCAAAAATGAAATGACAAATGAAGCTTAAAGATACTTAAAAAAGAATAAGAATGATGAAAAATGAAACAGGATTTGAGATGAATGATAATTAAAATATATTTAAATTCCTGCTCTTTAGCTATATTTAATTATTTTAATGTAAAAGGTACACTAAAGGTTAATTCATTCTACTATAATCGATACGAGTTATCGTAAATTAATTATTAATTACTGATGCAATGGAACTACAATTTTTTTTTTAGTTATATGATTATTATAAATTTATTTATTTTATTTACCTATCGGTAAGATGAGAGTGATTAAATGTAATGTATACATCTTGATAGTTGTTATCTGGATACTATGATTGAATCGTTGTTCTAATGTAAATCCCACGTCACTGATTCATTTTGTGTAATTAAACTTTAATTTTCATTTCCACATGAGAATTAACAATTTTCCAATAATTTTAAATGATTATATTTACGTGATTTCATGACTGCGCACTTGAAACACAGGATCAAACCGCGTGTGGAATAAAAACGGAAATTCGGTCAACGGGTGTTTCTTAAAATCGATTAACTCCCCGGCAAAATCTTATTCCTTATGCTCAGGAATAAATTATAAAATTATTAAATATCATTTTCATTCATATTATCACATTGTATTAATTAATCATTCATAATTTGTAAAATGATTATTCAATGAAAAAAATAATTGATGTTAATAATTGTTATTTTACATTTGTCAATTAGCAAACAAACTTGGCAATTGATAAAAAAATATTTATTAATTTTCAAATAATGTAGAGAAAAAAAAAAGAATATTGTGGATTAATGTAAGATTAAATTACAATTAATTGAGGTTTTTATCAATGAATTTAATTTTAAGTGTTTAGTTGAATTTCATAATATTGAACATGAACATTTTGAAATAGACTGGTCCACATCACTGGAATTCACAATCAAAAACGAATGCAAACACGACGAATTTTCGCTGCAGACTGAGAAGGGTGACACCCACACGTAGATTGCTGGGAAATTCACGCAAGCGCATATCAGATCTCAAAGATGATATGTTTATTTTCCATATAGAATAACTAAATGAAAATAAATACTAAACATCTGTATTAGGATCTAATGCTGACGTTTATCATCTCCTATATCATGATATTTCCCTTCTTTGTGAAATAAAGAAAATGAAACATAAAACATAACCTCATATTAATTATAAATATATCTTTATCAATTCTTATTTGCATTATTTTTCTCTAATGATAAATAATATTAGTATAATTTTTCCTTCCATTAAACTACTTTTTCTTTTATATTCATTTACTCCTCAATTTGTTTTCGGAAATAATTTATCGTAGGACTATACAACAATGCTGGTGCATCAATAGCAAACATAAAATCAATGTGATTAAATAATTCCATAGGAACTTTATATAATAATTCTAAATTTGGTAATTCAACTGATAATTTTCTTATATCTCTTGGATCTGATAGTAAATCATTTGTTGCATAAAAAATTCCTACTGGTACTTGAGTATTATTTATTTTATACTCAGGTGGTGTTGATTGTCCATAAATCTTCATATTTACTGCTGGGTCGTTGTAGTCAAATTGTTGAAATTTATCTGTAATTAAATTATCTAATCATTGAACAAATAAAGGAAATAAACAAAATAAAATGATACAAATTTTTTATAATTTACTGGAATTTAATTCTTGTCCATAATGTAATAACTGTTTCACTGAACTTCCAGCAGGAAGATGGCCCAGAATAATAGGCACCATGGTCTAAAATAAAATAATATTAATTACAATTAAATAATTAAACATATTTACTGATAATTAAATTAATAGTTCATTATATAATAATTGAATCTTTATAAATGCAGTAGTAAGTTATTTATATTTATATACTTTGTTTATTTGTGCTGTATCATAACCTGTCATCATAAAGAGAATATTTGTGCAAATAACTTGATAAACTGAATGAGTTTCGCAAGAATATCTCCCCATCTTTGTAAGAAGTGCATTGGTAGGTAAAAAATCATTAATTCGCATCAACGAAAATGCATGCTATCAACAAAAAAAAAAATCATTTGGTTTATAAGATATCAAATTATCAAATCATATAAGATAATCTTCAGTATATTATTTGTATTATTGAAATGAAAATAAAAATTGATACTTACATAGAGTGGCGTAGAAATTTTTGCAAAAATATTAATAATTGGACTTCGTACAAAGCCAGTATAAACTAATGGTGCATATGCAGCAAATTTAATTATTTTTTCATTATATTCAGGCTTCTCTGACATCATAACAAAAAATGATGTGGTCCCTTGTGAATGACCAAGATAATAAATTTTTTCTTGTTGTGTAATAGATAAAATATAATCAATGGTTGCTGGAAGATCATAAATTCCCATTTCATGCCATGAAAAATCCCAAAATTTTGAATCCTTTGTTGTGAGAGTTTTATGCGCTCGTGAATAAGTATTACCACGTGAATTTCCCATCCACACATCATATCCTTCATCAGCAAGGATGTAACCTGCACATAATAATTATAGTAATTACATATTTGTATTAAATATTTAATCATTTTATATATTATAAATAAATATAAATTGTCAATTTAATTGTTTGGAAATGTAAAGTGTACCCAATCCTTTTGTAGGTCCATTGAGAATCCAAGTGGCTGAGCTTGCTAAAATTCCATGCTGAAGAAATACCACTGGTTTACCATATCTCGGAGGATATTTTTTTGATCCTGAAATCCTGTGTACCGAGAGAAGATAACCATCCTCAGTTTCAATTCCATGAGTCTCTGCTGTGTATCCATATTTTGTTATCAATTGTGGCTGTAAAATAATCAACATTTTTAAACAGTTATCATTGTTAAATTATATTAATTAATATTTAATTATTTAACAAAATTATTCTTACTGTGTCTAAATAAAGATCAGGATGATTAATCATTTTAGAAAAATCATCAATAGTCAATGTTGGAATAATCATATTGACAACAATTCCCCAAGCTTTTAAAACAGTATTCTGTAATTTTTTAAATTATTAAATTAAATAATATAATCTTCATGAAAAAATAAATAGATTAATTAATAACTATTATTTTATTGCTAACTTTGAGATTACGAATTGATGAATCATCGATTATATAATCAATCCTTTTTCCAAGTGAATCAAAACTGACCATTACTTTATTATAACTATCTGTAATATAAATTTGTAATATGTATAATTAATAAATTATTGTTATATTTTTTTGTTATTAATTATTTTGATTAAACATACGTGAAAGATATTTTTTTCCTCTATTGTAGATATTGGTGTACCATCGTCGTACAGCATTTACTCCAGGAATTTTATCAAGCCACTTAGATAAATTCGAGTGCTTTTGATTATTTTTAAAAATTTTTCCAGTCATTCCAAAAAATTGTACTGATCCATTGAAATAACCCATCACTAATAATTCTGGTTGTTCAGTGGACGTTAATATATATTGAGCAATTTCCTCTAATTTTATCTTCTCAAGTCTTTCGCTTCTTCAAAATTGTAGATACCATAAAAAAGAAATAAAATATGTTATAATTAAAATTATTTTTACCAAGAATTTATCGCGAGACATTTTTTATTAAATTAAATTAGTCTACCGTACGATATTGAATTTTCTGCAATGCTAGAATTACTGATGCCCAACCAAACATCATAACCTTGGTCCACTAATAAATATGCTGAAAAAAAAAAATATAAATTATCCAATATTAAATTTTTATAAAATTTCAATTTGAATTAATTATTATTATATTTTTTCTTTTATTTTAATATCTTACCAATGGCAATTTGTGGTTTATTGACAGTGCAAGGATTGGTATCACATAAAATACCATGTTGAATTAATGATGGTCGTTTTCCATGAGCTTTAGGTGACTTTGGACCACTTGGCATTCTATAAAGAATTGTATTATCTTCTAAATCGTCATTATTTTCTACTTGATCCTTCGAGATTGGTAAAGTTTTCGAAAAAACATATCTCTCCACTTGATAATCTGGCAGAATATTCAGCTGAAACTTTTTATAATGTTTTTAATTACCTGATAAAATAACATCGAAAAAAATTCGCTCTGATTTCTTCATCGAGATAATTTAAAAATAATTATCAAGATTATTTTAATGATATAAAGCATGTATAATAAACCAAACGATGAACTATATGATATGAAACTTATATATATACACTTACAGTGTATTGATAAAAATACAAAATTTTATAGAAATCCAATATCCATATAGATAAAAAAATACTCACTTCATTATTTTCAGGATTTTCAAAATAATCATCCAATTCTTTATTTCCAAATGCAAAATTGCCACTAAAAAAAATACTACATAATAAAATAACTGTAATAATAATCGACATTATTATTATTTTCCACAAATTAATAACTAAAAATAATAAATATTCAATAATATTTTTTGGTTTTCGTGAGATTTTTATGGCTGTCAACTGATGAGCTGGATCGCTCGTTTGACAATGAAATGGAAAATATTGCTCTCCTCTAGATAACAAACTGTTATCCATGTCAATAAAATGATGTCTCAATATTTAGTATAACCCTGGATTGACCTAATGATGTATATACATATATAAAAAAAAAAACTATACATATACATAAAATAATATTTATTAAAGACAGAATTTAAGTTGCACTTGAGGAATGCGTGAGACATCCAAAGGTTTATATATGACACATACTGCATTCCACTATCTATGCATGTCAATTAATCATTCAAATTTTTTTTTTTTACACATCACAAACATATCATTATTTACGCGTCAATTGTACAACATAATTTCCGCTAGTGTATTTATTATTTTATTTTATTTATCAAGAAAAACACGATATGATAAATAAAATTATCATACGAATTTTTTAAAATAGTTTTTTATCACTAAATATTATGAGAAATTATTCACAATTTATGAATCATCATTTATAATAATAAATAAATGAAGAATTAAGTAAATATTATTATGAATGAGAGTAAATAATTTTATGCAGTAAACATTCATGAGAAATGTACAAATATATATATTTAATATGTATGATTACATGTCCATTTTGTTGAATAGGTTAGAATACATATTTAATTATTTTTGTGCTCGAAAATTATTCATTAAATTAAACATTTTTTTGTAAACTAAATCTTTCACATCAACACCCCAGACATAATCTAAATGAGAAAATGTATCGTGTTGTACTCGTAATCTGGCATGAATATTTGGTAATTTTTTTGTTAATTTATCAACGTCTGCAACATGAGCTAAATAATCATTGAGACAGTAATGAAGAACAATTGGTGTTGTAATTTTGCTCAGATCATATGCAGGTGGCTTGGATTTACCATATTTCTTTATATTACCAAAGAAACCATAATCAAATTGTCTAAATTGACCTATTGTTTACATAAAAAATATTATCAATCATTTGTTCTTTTTTTTATTTCAAAGAGATAAAATATTATAATGATAATTTTTTCTATATATTTACCAGATTTTATCAGCTGAGCATAATGTATGAATTGTTTAACAGAAGCACCTGCTGGCACGTGTCCCAGAATGATGGGTAAATGTGTCTGAAGAGAGAAAAAAAAATTAATATTAATAATATATTATCATATTTTATATCTAGAATTTAATTATTGATTATTTAATTTACCTTGTTGACTTGGTCAGTTCCTAAACCAGCCATAATAAGTATAATATTTTCACAAACTGGCTGACTCCATGCTGATGGATCACAAGCAAAACCCTTTATTCTTTTTGTGAATTCTTCAGTTGGTTGAAATTCATAAGAACCAAGCATTTCCATTGCACCCTGATGTTAAAAATTAATTTTATACAATTTTTCTTTAATTTTCTGATCAATTTCAAAGTTTAGAAAATTTATTTAATGATAATACTAACAGTTATGAGAGAATCAAATGGTAAAAGAGCACGAAATAGAGGACTCTTGACATTACCAACATAAGCAATAGGAGCTAATGCAAACATTGCATCAATTTTTTTATTATACTGTGGTTTTGTTGATGTCAACACCCAAAATGCAGTTGTGCCTTGACTATGTCCAGCGTAAGTTAAACTTTTACTCTTTGTTTTTGCAAGAATATAATCAATCATCGCTGGAAGATCATATATACCAATTTCATGCCAGCTAAAATATTAATTTATTCCTTTATTTGATATTTAATTTGTGATTTTTGATTTATTGTATAGTAATTATTTACCTGAATTGCCAATATTCTTTATTCAATACAGAATAACGTTTGTGTTTTCGGGAGTATTTATTTCCTCGTGCATTACCCATCCAAACATCATAACCTTGATCAGCTAACAGATAAGCTAAAGAATAAAAAAGAATTAAATGATAAAATCGTTCAATATTATTTCCAATTATTTTTTTTCTACAGTAAAATTTATATTATTTTTTTTTATTTGTTTGTTTAATACATATTGGTAAATTCTACAAACTCACCTAATCCTGATTCAGGTCCTATAATAATCCAATCGACAGAACTACTGACAATACCATGCATCAGAAATACCACTGGTTTACCATCTGGATTTGGATTTGATTTTGGTCCTGTAATTCTGTGCATTTCCAAAACATATCCATCTTCAGTAGTGACACGATGAGTTTCTCCTCTATACCCATATTTTCTTATAAGTTGTCTCTAATAATACATAAATTTTATTAGTAATTCCAAGTTAATAAATAAACAAATATCAATTGTACAATTAAAATCATTTTATTAATTAAAAAATATAAAGCTTTATAAATTCACTCACAGGTGTTAAATGCATGTCTTCATTAGATCGATCAATTAAATTAAGATTGTTCACCACCTTGTTAGTTTGATTGAATCCATGATAATTTATATTATCACTTGATTCATATGAACCTAAAGTTCCTTTTATAATACCGAAAATAACAATTATGAGAAAACAAGAAATTCTTGTTCGACTCATTGTGATTTTCAGTTGATATTATTTGATTGCTTGCATGGCTTATTATTTATATACACATAGTTATCAATATGTATTCAATGTGTTACGTTATCTTAAAATTCTTTAGAAAATTAGATTAATTTAATCACATCAATAGATGTCACAATGGAGATTATCAAACTCTCCAATTGAACGTGATGAACAATAAAAAAATACGAAATTTTATTATTATTGTGCTCTCGATTTCCTACTATCAAAGATTTATATTTGGATATAAAAAGATGGATTCAATTTATTGATAGTAATTCATTCCTGATAATTGATATTGTATTGTTAATGTAATCAATTATGCGTTATTGGCGCCATGATATATAATTATTATTGCAAAAGGATAAAGCATAAATCATTAAATCATTTATTTATTTTTTTTCTCTTTATTTTATAAACAGCGATAAAACTTTGTAATAGATATAAGATGAGATCAATACACTGCTTGTCTCATCTTCTCAGCAATTAATCTTATTTATCATGTTATATACATGTACTTTGTTTTATTCTATAGCATTATTGCATGAGTATAATATTTTATTATTAATTATAATAAAATTCAATGTCGCTGTGACTAGATAAGACTAAAATATTTCAACTTTACTATAAAATGTAACAAAATAGAAAACTTGAATATTAGAAGAAATAAAAAACTTATCGATATCTTGAAAGTAAATCTAATAAAACTGGATATAAAACTCGGACTGCTGAGTTGCCCCAAAGAAAATCATAATGATTAAATGAATTGAAAGGAGCTTTATAATCCACAATAATATTATTTAATCTTGATTTTAACATTGATACATCCTGAAATGATAAAAAATAAATATAAATAAATAATTTTGTTATAATATATACAAAAACGATGATAAATTTGTGCGCAATTCACCTCAGTTGTAGCTAACCAATCGTTATCGCTACTGAATAATGCTATAGGAGTTGTTATTCTTTCTAATTGATATTCTGGTGGTGTCACTGACTGATACAACTTGAAATTTTTTTCCTTATTTTCTCCATAATCATACGCCCGAAAATGTCCTGTCAATTAAATAAAATATCATTAATTCAATTTCGAATTGCATAAATAATATTGAACATTTGTTTTTATTTTTAATGTTACCTGGATTCATGTAACCTTGGCCAAAGTGAACAACTTGTTTCCATGAAGCACCAGCGGGCACATGACCAATAATAACAGTTAAATTGTTCATATTAAGTTCCTTTTTACTGAATCCAGCCACCAAAAAAAGTGCATTAGTGCATAAAAATTGCGTAGGTGCATCATTATGACAAAGAAAACTCGATACAAATTTACTCCACATTGAACGCGCTCGAAATTCTGGATAACCAAAATTTTCACCTACCCACTATTGAAGAAATAAAATAATATTATTTAATACATATATAATAAATTGAGTCGTTGAACAATTTCAAGTTCATTGCACTGACGATTTGAAGGTGATCGAGACAACTTACCACACCAAAGTATGTTAACTTAGCAAGTTGCGTCACTGGACCCCGCAGGTGGCCAGTATATGCTGCGGGCGCAAGGCAAACAGCTAATCCTACCTTAGAATTATATTCTGGCTTCATAGAGGTCATGACAAAAAATTGCGTTGTGCCCTGTGAATGACCGACAAAAAGAAGCTTTGGCTTGAATGTAATTGCTAATACATGATCAATCATCGCTGGTAAATCATAAACTCCCAATTCATGATAGCTAAAATGGTATGGTTTATTGTCATTTTTTATTTTTCTTTCATGTCATAAACAATGGTATTTAGATGGAAAATTAAATAATTTAATATTGCCTGTAATCCCAAAATGTACGATTGTCTGGTTGCATATGACGATGATGCCGTGAATAAATATTTCCACGATTATTGCCCAACCATACATCATAGCCTTCATCAGCTAAAATGTAAGCTGAAAAATTTGTAAACAACTAAAAAAATCAAATTATATATTTACATGAAAAATTATAGGCATATAAATAATCGAATAATGAATCTATAATTTTTATTCTATCCAATCTTTTCATTATCCATTTATCGTGTAAATGACAATCTGAAACTCATTTTGTTTTCCTTTTACTTGAAGAAATTTGAATACAAACCTTTTTATTATTCATTTCAACATATAATATAATATTATGGTGTATGTTTATCAGGTTGATGCTGAGTAATTTTTAGAATGAAAAAAAAAAGTTAGAACATCTTCAATGATTTATGTATTTTATTAAATCAAAAAAATACCTAAAGCCCTTTCCGGTCCAGGAATAACCCAATCGGCTGAGCTACCAGCCAGTCCATGCTGAAGAATAATAGGTGTTCGATCATTTTTTATGCTGTGTTGATTTTCATATCTTCCATAAGGAATTCGATGCATCTCTAAGATGTAACCATCATCAGTAATAACTCGATGAGCCTCCAATGGATATCCATACTTAGTTGCTAGATCAGGCTGAATTAAAACACAAAATATATTAGCATAAATTAAATTATAATAAATTGAATGATAAAAAAAATTATTATAATAACTGACACTATATGAATATGATAAATAAATATAATTTAAACTCACTGTAAGAAGATTAGAATCGGGGTTTTGATCAACTCCATTGATGATTGCGAACGTTGATCCAA
>JAQQBS010001424.1:6577468-6604322 GCA_030347275.1 Microctonus aethiopoides
TAACATTTGATGTGTAAGTATAATTTATTTATTTAATTGAAAAGTTTTTTTTTTTTTGTTTATAATGTTTATGTATGTATAAATATAATATAAATATTATATTTATGAATATATATAAATATTGATATTTAACATGTGAAAATCATTTGTTTAACCATTTGTTAATTTTTTTTTTTTTTTTTTTTAAACTTTTTTAACTATTTTTAACATGGATAAATGTAATTTAAATATTGAATTATATTTATATGATTATATAATTTATATATAACAATTAATTAAAATAAAAAATAATATAAATATTTATATATTAAATATATTTATGTATATATTCATAAATTCATTCATTTAATATTTATAATAATTTATATTATATAAGAAAAAAAGTAATTATATAAGCTTCATTAATTTATTTATTTAATTATTTTTTTTTCTTTCAAAAAATTTTAATTATTATATTTGGAAAAATATGATATAAATAATTAACATTTAATATTTATAATAATTTATATTACATAACAACAAAAGTAATTACACAAACTTAATTAATTTATTTATTTAATAATTTTTTTTTCTTTCAAAAATTTTTAATTATTATTTTTGGAAAAATATGATATAAATAATTAACATTTAATATTTATAATAATTTATATTAGATAACAACAAAAGTAATTACACAAACTTAATTAATTTATTTATTTAATATTTTTTTTTCTTTCAAAAATTTTTATTTATTATATTTAGAAAAATATAATATAAATAATTAACATTTAATATGTAAGCATCGTTTATTTATTTATTTATTTATTTATTTGCTATACATAAATATATTTATATTTTTTTTTTATTTAAAAAATGTAGTGGTAAAAATGAGATTTTCAAGATAATAATATTCACTATCGCCTCGAGAATTTCCCAAACACTCGAGTAAAATCATGATATCGCGAGAGGTAAGTACACGATTATCGATCTATTTCACCCCTCAAACCCACGCTCAACCCTACTGTATATGTATATATGTATACATATATTTATAAACACATGTATATACATACGAGTGCGTGATATAAAATAGCAGTGGGGTGTGTACATATTTTTTTTTTCTTCTTTCATAAATTAGCCCACAGACGAGAAAATGTCACGAATGCGAGTTGCCATCTTGACTTAATATTTCCCCTGAGGGGTTAAACCATCTCTCATATATTTATAATACCATCTGTTAAACATTATTTTTTTAATCTATAACGAAAAGTAAATTATCAAATTTTCTTTTTTATTTTTATTTAATTTTTTTTTTTGAAGAAATAAAAATTTATTTCTATTTAATAATTTATGTATTTTATTTATGTTTATTAATCTGTTGATGGCGATTATGCAATTGAGTTATAATGTTAATAATAATTACGTGGGGTAGAATAATATTCCGAATTTATTTTTATATATGAATTAATTATATAAATAATAGAGTGTTTGAATGAATAAAATAGGTTTGTAAATATGATAAATATTTTTTAGTTGTTTCGTGAATACTAAAAAATATGTAGAATTTTGAGTTGCATGAGGGTTGAAATATTATGCCAGTCATATATTCCACCATCTTCCATGTGATATTGCAAAAAAGACTGATAAAAATGTGTGACGATAATACCAAAAAAATAAAACAGTAACTTTTATCCTATTGGATTTCACCCTCTTGTCATTTTTCTATTGTGTATATAAATAAATATATAAATAAATTCTCCCTTGCTAGTGATAAAATAGAAAAATGTAAGTTGATATAGCAATAATAATAAAAAAGAAAAAAAAATGATAGATAATATAAACACTTTTAAAGAATAAATAAAATTTTCAATATTTATCTAATTATTATCAATTATTTTACATGTCATTTTATTAATATATATTTTTTTTTATTTTATATATATTAACTATATAAAATAAAATGAAATATTTTATTAATAAAGTGCAAGTAACAATTGACATTTGCAATTGATATCATAAAATATTTATATAATTTTTTTTTTATCAATATAATTATAAATATACGAGTCTGTACCTGATTGCATTATTGTAAAGGGGATAATGTGTCTGAGTATATCAGAAAAACACGCAAGTAAAAAGACTTTGGCCTAAATACACCTACACACACACACACATTAGATATATAAATCGATCAAAACATATACAAATATTATATTATATGTACACAACAATAATAATTATAGAAAAAAAAAAAAAATGAATAAATAATAGCAGTGAATGAAAGAAAGAATAAAAAAAAAGAAGTAAAAAATCAAATGTATAATTTAATTAAAAAATAATGACGAGAATTTTAACAACTCTGGCTTCCGCCACTTTTTTTATAGCTTTTGATCCAAAGCAGTATTATTATTATTTTTTTTTTATATTATTTAAGTCGAGTAAGTTATTTGGAATGCGAAAGACGAGCCCTGGAGTGCTTTAGCCGCATCTCAACTTTTTCCACTTTGCCCTCATTCATTCTCTCATTCGTTTCATTTTTTTTTTCTTTTCATTTCTCTTCATTCCTCCCACATTCTCATCTCTCTGTCTTTTCGTGCTCGTCCTCGTGCTTTGAAGTTCCCTCTCAGCTAGTACGAGTTACATAATGCAGCCAGCCGTATTGAATATTTTCTTTTTCCCCCAGGCAGGTAAAGTGATAAAGAAATCCTCCGGAAGCTTACTACCGCGCACTCAGCCTTCTAACGCACGTTTTCAGAATATAATATCATCACTGACTTATTTATATACACAACTTTTATTTTTTTCTTCCGGTTTTTAAACTGTATTACTGATATATATATAAGTATATAAACATTGTTAATAAATTATTTACCAATAATATTGACAGGGGAAAAAAGTATCCAAATAAAATAAAATTTTTTATTTCTCATTTAATAATTAAATGATACATGCCTGTATACATATATAATTTATATGTAGAAAAAACTCTGAATAGCGGCCACCTCCCAATAGCGGCCACCCCTCAATAACGGCCACTTTTCGAAATATTCGGAATTTCTTTTATTTATTCCGAATAGCAGACACTCTTACTAATGGAAATTTACTGACCGCTATTCGGAGGTTTTTTTTTGTATATACAGAAATATTATTTCTAATTAATCAACTAATATTTATGGTTTTTTTTCTGTATGTATAATATATATGCAGTAAAAACTCCTAATAGCGGTCACCTCTCAATAACGGTCACCTCTCAAATCGGCCAGTTTTCAAAATATTCGGAATTTCTTTTATTCATTCCGAATAGCAGACACTCTTACTAATGGAAATTTACTGACCGCTATTCGGAGGTTTTTTTTTGTATACACAGAAATATTATTTCTAATTAATCAACTAATATTTATGGTTTTTTTTCTGTATGTATAATATATATGCAGTAAAAACTCCTAATAGCGGCCACCTCTCAATAACGGTCACTCCTCACTAGCGGTCAGTTTTCAAAATATTCGGAATTTCTTTTATTCATTCCGAATAGCAGACACTCTTACTAGTAGACATTCACTGACCGCTATTCGGAGGGTTTTTCTGTATATTCAAAAGAAAGTGGGGCAAAGTGACTCACATAAAAAAAAAGTGAAATCACAATTTTATTTATTGAAATATTATTTCTAATTAATTTACTAATATTTATCTATATAAATACACATATTTTTTTTTTCTTTTCGAATAAACCATTTTGCCCTCGTGGGATCACTTTGCCCCCTCTCCACCTGCCGCTATGTATTGATATAGAATATATACATGAGGTTATAAAATTGCATTTACCATGAGAAGGAATGAGATAAAATGGTTGAATGTTACGTATACACGAGACGTTACAACATTTATTTCTCTCGGCTGACTTTATGTGTACACCTTCCACTTTTGCTAAATAAATTATTGTCAAAAAAATGCCCTGTCTTTTATTTAAACATTTCTACATATATATGTCTGGATAAATGTCTATACACTGTCTAAAAATAATAAACTTACATTAATTAATTTTACTTTATAAATATCTTTATGAATGTCTCATAGTTATTAAAAATAAAAAATAAAAATTTTTTTAACTCTGTATTTCATTTTTGTATAACTATAATTAAATTAATTGATGATATCAAATCACTTTTAATCAGCTAATTACTATCCCAGACCTCTGACGCGTTTCACAGTATAGTTCAAACACCCTTCATTTATATGCCCTTGAAATACGATATATAAGTACATAGATATATATTTAAATCCAACCCCTTTGTGTATGTTATCATTATAAAATGAAAAATGATAGTCTTTCACTGAGTAATTTAAATATAAAAAAATTGTTTGGATTATTTTTTTATATTTATATTTATAGAGGAGAAAATATTTTTAATGTAAGTGTTTTTAGGTGTCGATTTCATCTATGTACAAAAATTTATAATAATAATATTCATATGATATTGAATGTATAAAGCATGAAAATGTTTTTAGGATAAATAAATACAATACATAATGTCATGGTACGTCAAGTGTAAGTGAGTATACTCGTTCCATTATATTTTATATCGGATACTTTGACAGGTCTTAGGTGAAAGAAAAGTTTGGGGGGTCGAGAGGGTTTAGGGAAAATATACCAAGTGATATGTGGTGAAGAATGATATGGAACAAGTTAAATGAAATGAAAAAAAAAAATTTAATTCACGTTGAGAAAATTTATTTTATAGAAAAAAGAAAAAAAATAAAATTAAAAAATGGATTTTTTTTTTTTCATTTTGTAGTAGTTGTATAAATGTGGAAATACTGGAAAACTGTCTGGGGAACAGGAAAATATAGGAAGCAATATGTGAAACATATATGCGATTGTGAAAAATCGAATTCATAAAGGGCGTCCCAAAATTCACGCAAGAAATAACACGATAGTGACACTTGAAATCTTGCGTGAATTATGGGACATTATTTAGATATAAAAATACAAATGTATCAATGAAAGCTCCTGCATTCGGCTGATCACCCAGTCATTGCGCGTTACTATTGAGTTTATTCAAACTAATGGAAAAAAAAAATATTATTTAAATCTATACAAGAATAAATAAATAAATAAATAAATAAATATTCTGGAATTTTATTCAGAAAAAAAAATAAAATTAAAAAATTAAAAACATTTTGTACAATTTTAAAATGACTTTAATTTATAAATTAATTTATTATATTTATTAATTCAATTAAAATATAATTATTACTGGAAAATATTTCTATCAATATTTCATAAAATTTTATTAATTGTAACCTTCGATAAATTGATAAAAAAAAAAATAATAAATAAAAATTCTCGTCAACTGCCGCAAAAGTATTTTATTCGTTTCACACAATTTCTACTATCCTGATACCAAAATGTTTGATGGAGATTTCTTCACGACGAACGTCTACATTTTTTCTCTATACTCTATAATATTTATTTCTTATCTTTAGTCCACATTTTTTTCCTCTTGCAAAATTGTATCTTAACAATTACATACGAAAAAAAAAAAAAAATAAATAAATAATAAAACAAATAAAAGAGAATTTTTTTTAATTGTAAAGTATAATAAATACGCTATGCCAATCCCTCTTTTTATTCTCTTTTCTCGCTTTTCGCTAGTCCTCATACTCTTTCACGCATTCGTCGATAATAATTTTTATTGAACAGCAAAAATTGGCCGTTGAATGAACAGGAGGTAATAGATAGAGAGGTGAACAATTGGCGCAATGCATCAATATATGTATAAATATATTCTTCCATATTTTCACTTTACCATGCACCAATGTCTGACGTTGTATGGACTTTATCACTTATTGAATAAATATTTTTTTTCTATTTAAAATTAGAGAAATTTAATTTTTTCATTTAACTCAAAGACCAATTATATTTTACATACAGTCTTTATTCATTTATTTAATTATAAAATAGAATATTGTTTATTATTATAATGTATTATAATGTAAAAAAATAAAAAATACAAGTTGATTCGAGATATTATTCATTTTTGATTTAAATTCACTTTTAAATTTCGCGCGCATCGTGGGTGGTTTTAGGAACACAAAATGGCGGTACAAATGCTATGATAAAAGAATAAAAAAATTTGTCACCAGAGGGAAATTTCTCGATGTTGAACTGATGATTTCTCCAATCTATATAATAAACTCGCATTATTATCTGTGATACAACATTTTTTATTTCATATTAATTTATAATCTATCGTCATTAGAATGAAATGTCATAATATTACTCTAAAAATCAAGAATTATTGACAGTGAAAAAGAATATATAAAATTATTTTATTGTATTTGAATAAAATTTTCGGTGAGTAAAAAAATTGCTGTATTAAATTGTATTTATTATTTCTGACCTTATTCATAATAAATATGTTAATTCACTTTGGTTAATTTGATAAAATGTCAAATACAATAATAAAATCTCATATATCAAAAAATAATGAAAATTAAATAGTTTGTCCATGTATTTATATTCGTTAAATTTTATTTTATTCATGTACATAACCTTGAATATATATTATAGGTAATACAATTATTATCGTCGTAAAGAATTCTATGGCTTGATGCAATCATATTTGGTGTGATGAATTAGGACTTATTGACATGTCTAAAAAACTGATTAATGATTCACCACCAAATAATCAAAATATAATATCTCTTATTTCAAAATCAATAATTGATTACAAGAATAAAAAACCACGAGATGTTGCAACACGTTTAAAATCAATGCATGATAATGGATTATTGGATAAAAAAAATAAAAAATATGATTCTGCATTTGTTCTACTTAAAAGATATTTAAATTCAATTGAATGGATAAAAACAACCAAAGATTATCGAGATAATCCATTATTTTATAAATCGCATATGCCCATAAATCAGGTGATGAAAACACAACTTTATTGATTTTAATTGAAGAAATAAATTGAATTTAAATTTTATGTTTATATCAATGTAGATTGAAGAAGTTCGACAGGCATGTGATGAAATTTATACATTATTAAATGCCATTTCACCTGGAGCCAATGACAATACTCGAGATAGTATTTTTAATGCTGATAAACGTTTGGCGCTGAATGATAATGTATTAAATGATGAAACATTGGATATTACATTAAATTTCCCAGAAACACCAACTGATGAACCAATTAATAGTGAAGTTGATAGTTTCATTAGTTGTCGTCAACTCTATGAATTATTACCGCAAATTCGTTTTTTAATTATTGATACAAGATCAATGAATGATTTTGATCGTTCTCATATAAGAACAGAAAGATGTGTGAATATACCATCAAGTAAAATTACACGAGGG
The DNA here is from genome assembly GCA_030347275.1 of Microctonus aethiopoides. Classification (NCBI taxonomy): domain Eukaryota; kingdom Metazoa; phylum Arthropoda; class Insecta; order Hymenoptera; family Braconidae; genus Microctonus; species Microctonus aethiopoides. The sequence goes on from JAQQBS010001424.1 coordinate 6,584,808, forward strand.
TAAAATTAATTATTTTTAGAGACAAATAAATTAGCTATTATTTTTTTTTTATTCTTTTTATGTAGTGATGTATTTAAATTGGTATATATTTCAGGATTTTAGTGAAGAAACTTGAAAGTTTTTTACGTGAACATCGAAATTCATATCAAGCAGAGTTATTTAAAAAGCGTCATCGACGTTATTTGGATTCTTTGATATTATTGGATTGGAATACGAATCGTAAAACTGAAGAAAGTCACTTATTATTAATGAAAGAATTATTAACAAATTGGGATTATGGCAATATACCACCAGATATATTTTTTCTTGATGGTGGCTATATTGAATGGTTAAATGTTTATCCACAAACTGTTACTGATCCGCATATTCCGCTGCCGAATGATGAAGAAAATGATGCAATGGATGAAATACTTGAAGAAGTAACGTATCCAAGTTGGGCAAGGTCCGAGGAACTATCGCCGAAAGCGGGGAAAAAATTAAATCATGATAATGTTACAATAAGAGGAAATTATACTAATTCAAAACAATCAAACTACACTACAAATAATTCTATTATTAACTCAAATGGATCAAAAAAACCTTTCGATTATATCGATGAAAATAGTGGTGATTTAACATCTTTATCACAAGAAGTACAAAATATTGATTTACAAACAAACAAAATTTCATCGAATAATAGTCCAATATCTAAACCTCCAATTGATCGTAGCAATAAACCGTCAAGTAATCCACAATCATTGATGATTTTGGATTTATTAAGACAACTTAGTGATGTTGCGGATTATCAAGAAAAAATCGAACGACAATTGTCTAAAATTGATAATCAAATTTTTAAAAAATCTTATGATGATGAGTATGATTCAGAAGATTTGGATACATTAAAGAGTCAACACAAGGCAGTTGCGTTGACATTGGAAGAAATTGTAATAAATTTTATTTTCATTACATTAAAATAAATCTTTCGTAGATTCTGTTAATTTTAATTTTTTTTTTTTTCATTTATAGATTGCAAATAAAATGACATTAAAAAGTCAATGGGAGTCAATTAAACTACCGAAAATATTGATGAATAATGTAGATGCGAGAGAAGCAGAAAAGTTAGAATTGAAATTAGGCCATCATGAAAATCAAATTGCAAATATCCAAATGGAACGCAAAATCCAACAGTAATTGTTAAAATAATATTTTTCTTTGGATTATTTTATTAGTGGATTAAAGATGTAATTAATTTTTGTTGAAAAATATTATTTTTCAGTAGGAAAAAACAACAATACGATGAAGAACAAAGGATGCATAGAACACCCAATGATAATAATAATCGAATTTACAAAGAACCATTGAAAAATGAAGGCTCAACAACAAATACTGGTCTTAAACGTTCACTCTCTAGTCCAAACCTCGCCCAGGTAAAGAAGTCAAAGACCGAAAATCAAGTAAATATCGTTTTTGTATTACAATGTGTAATAAATGTTTTTAATTTTTTTTTCCTAAAAAATATATTTGCAAAATCAAAATAATATTTCCGGTTTTATTCCAATCATAAAATATGTTTGCTTAAATTTACAACTTGAAAAAAATTTCTAAAATTTTATGAACCAAAAATAATTATTCTCTTATCTTTATTATACTTTTTCTTTGTTCATTGTTTCAAAATACAGTTGGAAGATCGTAAAACACCGCAAATTGATAGATCATCGAAGCCTCTCAATATCAGAAAATATGTACGTGAAACAAATAATAATCTACAGATTTCATGCCGAAATCCGGAAAAGGAAATGGATCCTGTTTATCGGAATACAGTGAGTAAAATGATATATGTCTTCTAAACTTTATCATCATTAATTCACAGATTCATTGACAATGTATGCATTTACCCAAAGTACCTTTTAAATATTATAATTGATCATAAATTCACATGTAACATTCACGAGAAGAAAAATAATACAAATCCAAATTAATTTATTCGTGTGACGTTAACAAAGTTAATTCTATTATCTAGGATTACTACAGTTCAGTCACGTTTCGTGTTTATGTATACATGAATTTTAATCAATAATAAATACCGGTGCACTAAATATTAAATATTCAAATTAATCAAGTTATTAAATATTAAATTATTCATTAGATTTTAATGAAAAATGAAAAGTAAGATAAAATGAAGTAAATAAAATTTTGAGGATTAATATACTATCATTATTACGTCATTATAATTATTGAATTAATGTGTTATACATAGCTAAATATATGTTTAATCATTGTACAAATTGAGACTGTTTTATCAGAGATCACCGACCAAGCCTTGAGAATTTAATCGCTGTGACGTTTCCATGATTTTAATGTAAGATAACATTATTATCACGTGGTATGTGTGTTGGCTTGGCAGATTTCTAACAATTCAGTTTCAGTTCAATTTATTATCATTAAACATATACATATAAATTAACGGACCAAAAATAAATATATAAATTAATAATGTTATAAAACATATTTTTTTTTACGTGAATTAATAAATAGTATATTTTACAGAGTTTTAATTTTAAAATTATTATTTTACAATTAATATGGTACAAATAAAATTTTTCAATGTAGTTGACAACAGCAATCCTGTAAGTTTCTTTTATAATCACATTAATTAATTGTCACAGTGATTTTATGGAATGATATGAAATATTTAATAAAAATTCATTGAATTGAAGATTAATGAATTTGATAGAATAAATATTACCGATGTATAAAATAAATTAAAAAATGCGAATTAATACCCGCGTATTTTTTACGGATAAATTAATAGAAATTTGTAATTATTCTTGTTACATTGGCGAGAGCAATTTTTTTTTTCTATTGATGATGCACGTGTGTATCAATATGGCTTCACAATCCCACAAAATCCAATAGCCGGTTACTTACACATTTAGCATATGCGCGTGTAAATACAGTCACTTTTTAATAGTTATTCGTGACATTCAGTTGATATATTACGTTTTTTTTTTCAAAATAACATTCAATCAATGTACGCGAAAACGTTTGCAATATTGTACTTTATTAATACGCATTACGGTCAATTATACAAATCAAATCCACGAAAATTCGGAGCAAGTCATGGATAATAATAATAAAAAAATGCAGAGATTTATTGAAATAAAATTTTGTAAATTATGTGATTTTATTTTGTATGATTATTGCATTAGATAATAAGTTTATATTAAAATAATATTTAATTCAATCGTGATTTAAAATGGTTCATCTTAAACGTAAATTTGTTCCATTTTATATAGTGAGTTATTTTAAAAAGGTGTGAAATAAATTTTATAATCACTTAATTCATAAGTAAAAAAAAATTGTATTCATAATAATTAGGTTGAAAGTTATTTATAATTGTTTCATAAATTTCTTTTTTCATAATGCAAATATTTTCTTACAGCATCCTGGTATTACTGGTTTGAAAAATTTGGGAAATTCGTGTTATATGAATAGTATAATACAGTGTTTGAGTAACACTGCATATTTAGCTAAATATTTCATTGAAAATGCCTATGAAGACGATTTAAATACAAACAGTGATAATGAAACTCGAGGACAAATCGCTGTTGAATTTGCCTCTGTTATAAAAGCTCTGTGGCGTGGACAGTATAAAAGTATTGCGCCACATCATCTCAAGGTAAATATTTTTTTATCATTATCGCATCAAAACAAAATCAATCAAATATTATAATCAACAACTTAATTTATTTTTTATTCAGAAAACAATTGGACATTATAAATTGCAATTTGACAGCTATGAACAACAAGATTCTCATGAATTTTTGACATTTCTCCTTGATTGGATGCATAATGACTTACGAAAAGTAAATTATAGACCTAATTAATTAATTTTTAAATGATTATTCTATTTTTTTTTTATTTAATTAAAATTATTGTGACATTATTGAATTATTGTTCATTTAAATTTATTTCTAGGATGACATTAAATTACGCCGAGATGGTCCATTGAGTGCGGCTGACAAAGAATGGGAAAAAGCAATGGAAGGTCAAATATCAACAGTATCACAATTATTTTATGGTCAATTACGATCAAGTATTTGTTGTATGACATGCTCAAGTCGTAGTATTACATATGAAACATTCAATAGTCTTTCTATATCATTGATGGAATCTTATCGATGTACATTGGACGTAAGCAAACAAAATATTTTATTTTTATTATTCTTGTAATTACTCTTTTTTTTTTTCTTATGCTTCTTTTTTCATCTTATTATAAATCCCAAATTTATTTTATCAACATTAATAATTATTATCTCATCTGTTATTTAATTCATTGCAGGATTGTTTGAAAAATTTTTTAAGTGGTCAAAAAATATCTGGCTGGGCCTGTCCAAATTGTAAAAAACCTCGTGATGCTACGAAAAAATTTGATTTTGTTAAATTAGCTCCAATAATGGTGATTCATTTAAATCGTTTTGCCGGCACTGATGTTGGATTAGAGAAAAAAAATACACAAGTTGTATTTCCATTAAATGATCTTGATCTTCGGCCGTATCTTGTCATCGATTCAGATTCATCAAATACACTCCATAATAATTCACGTCACTACAATTATAATCTCTATGCAATGTCTAATCATTATGGTAGTATGGGAGGCGGCCATTATACAGCACTTTGCAAAAATTCAACTTTAAACAAGTAAGTAAATAAATCAAAAAATAAATAATACTAATAATAAATATAAACACACAGGCACATGTATAAAAAAAAAATTTTTGATAAATGGTTTAACTTGAAATAGTCTTGAAAAGCCTTACCAAGGCCAATGTTCAAATCTTTACTAGGAATTTCTATTTTTAATTATATGCTTTTTCCGTCTGACGTGGAGATCTCTATCAAATAGTATTTTAATATCATTACTGGGATTCCAAAGTTATTCTTCAATCAAAATAATAATGATGATCTCTTTAAAAAAATTTTTTTTTATATATTAAAATATTTTTTTTTTAATTCTCAAATATTTTTTATAATAAAATAAAGGCATTAAGCAATCATAGAATGGAAATATAATTGAATAAGTGAAATAATTTTTATATTTAATAATACAAAGTATTTTTTTTATTTTTTTTTCGTGATAAATAATTTATTACATTTTTTCAATTTATTTCATTGCAGATGGTATAAATATGATGATCAAACGGTAACGGAGGTTGCAGAATCCTATGTAAAAACTCAATGTGCAAGCGCTTATCTTCTTTTTTATTCATCGGTGCAAAGCGAGCCTTCCACATATATTTAAGCACGTGATATTTGCATTGATCAGAAGAAAAAAAAACAAATGCCTACGTTTGATTATTAATAATTTAATGAATACACTTAGTAAAGAGATAATTTTTTTTATCACTAAATAAATTTAATTAATTCTCAAACAAAAGATAATTTTCTATAATTAAAAATTATTATTCAAACAAAAATTGAATATATGAGAAAGCACGTATTTTTGTAAATATGTAAATATATATATATAGAGATATATATATATGAATATATATGTAACAAATTTTCTTTTAATTAAAAGATTATATTAATCGCATTCGCCATATTACGTAAATCATTGTTGAATAATTGGTGAATGTACAACTGATAGATGTGCATATATATTTATGCATATTTTCAGTTCACACTTATTATTATTAAAAATAAATACTTGTATACACAAAAACTTTTTTTCAAAATCTTCTTTCCACTTTTATTAAATGTCAACAACGGCACACAGAGAAAATTTATAATTTTTGAGGTTATTTTAATTGAGACGATTTTTGTGAACATTTTTATTTGATGATTCTAAATTTTAATTTAAAAATTTCAGAATATTTTACAAATTTTGAACACCTCTCAATCTTTACAACAAATAATAATTCCTAATACTTATAATTACAAAGTTTCTGACAATTTTAGAGTTTAGCACAATTCTAATAAATAAAATAACGTTAAATGTCGATGTGAAATATATTTACAATAATTAATTAATTCCTGAATAAAAGTACAGTTGATCAAAGAATAAAGATAAATAAAAAAATACTTGGCACGTATTCTATCAAGATAAAAATTCTATCAATCAGTAAGTTGTTAAGAAATAAATTCTCTTAATAATATTTCATAACTATTATAATCTTTTTTTTATTTCACGTACTTTTGTCAAATGAAAATGATTCATTCTATATAATCGGAATGTTTGCTGGAGGAACGTGAATAATGTTATAACAATAAATATATACATATTTACATAGATAACAATTATAATCAGTCATATTTGCTCCTCCATCATACATAACCGATGAACATTTGTTTTTTTTTATTGGCTGCTAGATGCATTTAAATCCCAACATGTTTTCTATCATAATGGAAAAGTATTTATGAAATTAAAATTAATATTTGATTGAAGATGAATAATTTTTTTTGTATTTTCCTATTTATATATTTTCATATCCATGAAAACCATATGTATCAAAATAATAAATCTAAGCAATTAAATTACTGTATGAAATATAATACAGTTTTCTTTTTTTTTTTACTATTTAAATTCTTATAATAACTACTTATTATTTTTAAATTTATTATAAATACTATAATCACCAAAGTCGTGGCAAAGTTGGAGTATTTTAGTAATAATAAGAAGGTAATAAGAGTAATGTACATAAATATCATTGGAAATAACGATTTCCTTATTGAATTACAAATTACTTTTGGAATGCAACCGATGGAATTGCGCCAGATTTAAAAAAATCATTAAATGCTATAAATGCTCTATCATAATTCCATTGTACTTCTTTTAAACATTTAAAACTCCATTCTAAATTCATATTCGTCTGTTGACTTAGCATCATTGTCATTTGTTGTTGTATTTCAATTGATGGCTCTTCGGTGGCTGATGATGATTGTAATACTTGTTGTGATGGATCAGGAAGAACTGCATTTGTAATGTTTGCCTGCTCTGGTTGAGGTTGTGAACTCGAAGTAGATAAAATTGGCTGACTATTTAACATTTGCTTTTCTTGATCTACAGTCGGATGAGACAAATGATGTTGTTCATTTTTTATACAATATCCAGTGCCTTCTGGCACAATGATGAATGTTCGATTGAATGAACGTATTGGCTGATCTTTTGTGTCCAATTCCTTGAAGCATCCAGTTACAGTTACTAACATCATTCCTTCCTGTAAATTATAAATTATCTATTTATTTATTTATTCATTTACGAATTTCTACGACTTATAGTTGTTTTTTCTATTTTTATCATTTGTTATTTTTAAATTTACCGTAACAAGATTGATATCCATTGTAAAACTGTTTAAATAATGTTGTGTTTTTGGCATTTCTGAGATATAAGAAACAATTGGCAATCTTCCTTGCTTTAATAATTTTCTACGTCTCGCTGTGTCATTGGTTCGAAGTAAATTCCTATTGTCAGGAAGATATTTGTTGAATCTGTAATAGAAAATAATTGAAAGAATATTTCTAGTTATGTATTTAATTTATTTTATTTTTGAATTATTTTAATAATCTGAAATATACAAACTTTTGAATTTGAGAACTGGGTGCGATGGTGAGACTGAAACACGCATCTGCATGATAAGCATCCAGTAATGGTTGACGTGAATCACTATCAAAAACAGTGTAATACTGTTGCATAAACTGTACAGCAATTTTTTCCGCTCTTGGATCATTAACAAATTTAATTTTCATTGGTGGTAATATTACTTCTTCCTCCACGATGTCAAATACTATTGGCTTGGGCAACTCTGCACCATCCTGAAAAACAAATATAAATTATTAATGAAATAATTTCATATGTAGAATAAATTATATTATAAATAAATAATTTTATCGTTCACTCACCAATCGTAGCAGCTTTGGAAACCTCTTTCGCACGTCGCTGTTGTCAAGAAAGAAAAGCCAGAAGCACAGAAAATTTACGTTAGTAGTTGTATTAATTAAGAATAAAAATAATATCTTTCATTATTATTAATTAAGACAATTATTATGAATATCCTGATTAAAATATATATTTTCATCAATCTCTATGTTAATTATCATGAATTAATTTGAGAATAGAACAGAGTTAATAAAATAATATTCACTGTACCTGATATAATTATCGTTTCGGTTTTCGTATCTGTTGCATAACGGATTTCCCTTCAATTGTAATTCTTCCAAGCTCAAATCCTTCAAAGCATCAATTTGATTGAGTTCCTTCAGCTTTGAAATAACAAAAAAAACCATTACCAAAATTGTTTTTCAAATTTTCTGATGATAATTATGAAAAATAAATTAAATAGTTGATATTCAAAGGACAATAGTCGATGACTAGAGCTTTTAATAACCGATTAAACTTACTTTATTATCGCCAATGTAGAGAATTTTAAGATTAGGAAATTTTTTCCACAGAACATTTAGCTTTTCTATTATGCTAAATTTATTATTACTTAAATTCAATGCATGAAGATTTGGTATTGCTTCTGCGACAATATCAAGTACAGATGTTAACATGATTGGCCTGAATAATGCGCAAAAATAATCTTGAACAAGTTCTGGGTCACGATGAAATTGTGATAAATCCAAAGAGTTTGTTTCAGCAACATATCTCTTTGCCATTGCTAATTTCATTCGTTCTTTTAGTACATCATCGACTTCACAATTTGGATAACCTGGACGTACTTTAATTCCTAATTTAAATCCATCATCAGTTGTGATACGTCGATCACATTCAAGCAAATGGTATGCTGCCTGGTGATCGTCTACGTAAAATATTGCATCTCTTCCAACGATTTTATACTGACAAAAATAAAAAATAAAAAATAAATACAATGAATATTTAATTAAAATTTGTTTTTATATATTGAAAAAAATTATTTGTACTTACCATAATCGGTATGAAAGTGTTTGGAGCAATACGAGTCATTAAACTTTTAATAATAAACTCTTTTTCATACTGATGACCGTTCATTACATTGACTTTATAATAACTGCAATCACCAATAAGTGTTCGTATCAGTTTATTTGCATGCTGAGGTAATCTTGATCTTTGGGACACAGAATAATGTCCAGCTCCAGTTAATGAACCACGACTTCGACCACGAAATATCACTTGTTTTTCATTGACATTCGACTCAGACGACATTGCAACATCATCATCCAATTGAGCTCTGATTGCCATTCCCAATTTGCCACAATCACGTTTGTTCCCAGATCTCGAATGATTGTTATGCGGTACCCTGGATATACCTGATCCATGATTAGAACGTTGATCATAAGTAAAATTACCAGAACCATGTGATGAATCTTCAGATCCTAAAAAGTGACAAAATTATTATTAATCAAATATAAGTCAGTTATATTAATTATTTTAATTAACTGTGAATAACCTATATGATACTAAATTCAAGAAACAATATAAAATTATATGAAAAGTATAGAAAAATAAAAGTGAAATTGGAACTTACTGGTTTTTGCATTTTTTGCACGATTTCCACGTTGCTTTTTTGAACGACCGCCAAAATTCTGTCCCTTGAATGATTTCTTTGGCATCGTAAATGTTTTTTTCTCGCTACAGAGAAAGAGAATTACACGATGCAAAAACCAAAATTATAAAGCAACAAATTTTTGGTTATCAATATAAAGAGAAAGGACAAAAATTATAATACTAATTTCTTCAAATAACTAGTAATTTAATGTAATGCAATTAAATGGTTATTAATTGTAGATACTTTGCTGAATAAATATTTTTGTAATTGAGGTTATGATGTGAACAAGCTGAATAAATTCACGTGTGTGTTCCCCCAATCAAGTTATGAAAAAAAAAAAAAAAATTCTCTGTCAATATTGCGCGCTTGCGCAGTAGTGAGTATCCCCTTGGCAAGTCTACCAACTGTGAAATACATAAATATTTTTCATTTGTAAGGTTATAATGTTTGTCAGACGTTTTCTTTCAACCTTCTCTCTCACTTCTTCTTCTCTTTCCCTATATAAATATAAATATAAATAAAGAGAGTTGATTACATACGTACATAAACACAGGCAGAGAGGTTGTTCTGTCAAGTCCGCGAGTATGTGTCTTGCTGAACAGCCAAAAGTATTGAAAATTGACAAAGAATATGATCAACAGACTGTGTTTCAAGAGCCGGAACTCTTTGCACAGGGTTTTCCAATATTTGAAGAGATACGGAGACAGGGAAAACTCTGCGATGTCACGCTCAAGGTATATATTTAATTTAATTACTATATAATATATATACTGCGGTAAATAACCTTTTGGAAATGTAAGATGCGCTTTCTTTGTTAACGCGATGACTGCAAGTACTATTTTTATTTATCTCTTTGTACTCCTTTATTTCACTGTAAATATATTTTTAAATTAAAATATTCCTTTGTCTTTGTTATGTTTTTTTTCTTTTATTTTGCAGGCTGAAGATCAAATATTTAGCGCTCATCGAATAGTTTTGGCAGCAACAATTCCATATTTTCATGCTATGTTTTTAAATAATATGGCTGAAAGTAAACAAAAAGACATCACATTACAGGGTTTTGATGCTGTGTAAGATTTATTTATTTATTTATTTATTTTTAATGAATATTAATAATTCTTTGATTGGTTAATTATCTATTATATTATGTTGTTATTTATTTTCAGTGCTCTTGAAGCTTTAATTAATTTTGCCTATAGTGGAAAGATAATTTTGAATAAACACAATGTACAAAGTATTATGGTTGGCGCATCATTTTTACAATTGAATAAAGTTCGTGATGCATGCGCTGATGTTTTAAAAGTACATTTACATCCGTACAATGCATTGGGAATACGTACTTTTGCCGATCGTTTAAGTTGTTTATCACTCGTTGACGAAGCAACTAAATATATACATCAATATTTTCATCAAGTTTCATTATCAGATGAATTTTTATCATTGCCATTTACAGAATTACGTGAACTTGTTGCACGCGATGAGCTTTACGTTATGTCTGAAGCTCAAGTATTTGAGGCTGTTATTAGATGGGTGAAATACAATAAAGACGAAAGATTACAATATTTATCAAAATTATTAATACTTGTGAGATTGCCATTATTAAGCCCGGAATATTTAGTTGACCATGTAGCAAAAGAGGATTTAATAAAACGCTCGCACGAATGCAGGTATATTTAAAATAAAATAAATATTCTTGATTCCAAAACCGTTTTTTTTTTCTTTTGTTTTTTTTTTTTAATATTTATTTTTACTTCCAGAGATTTATTGGACGACGCCAAAGATTGTCATTTGATGCCAGAACGACGGCATTTATTGGAAAATTTCAGATTTCGTCCGCGAATATGTAACGATCTTGTTGGACATATTTTTGCTGTTGGTGGTTTGACAAAATATGGAAATTCACTAAGCACAGTTGAGGTTTATGATCCATACAAAGGAACATGGCGTAAATCCGAGGCAATGACAATGGATCGTAGTCGAGTAGGTGTTGCTGTTCATCAAAATAAATTATATGCGTTTGGTGGTTACAATGGGGTTGAAAGATTATCCACCGTAGAAGTTTATCATCCAGTATTGAAGAGTTGGAAAATAATTTCACCGATGCATTGTAAACGAAGGTAAATATTCAAAACAAAAATTAAATTTATTTATACATATTAAAAATAAATTATTTTTCTTGCAGTGCTGTCGGTACTACGGCTCTCAATGATTATATCTACGTTTGTGGAGGCTATGACGGTGTGATATCACTGAATACTGTTGAAAAGTATTGCCCCGCCACTGATAAATGGCAAATGTTAAGTTCAATGAATAAGCATCGTTCCGCTGGTGGAGTTATTGCATTTGAGGGATACATTTATGCCTTGGGAGGCCATGACGGTCTCTCTATATTTGATTCAGTTAGTATACTACTTATATTATTTATTTATTCATCATACATCTTGATAAAGAACTATTCATTTGTTTATTTAATTTACTTAAACAATCAATTGATTGATTAATTATTTTATTATCAAATGAAAATTAGGTTGAACGATATGATCCACAAACTGGCGTATGGACAACAGTAAAACCCATGCTATCGCGTCGATGTCGTCTTGGTGTTGCAACACTTTATGGAAAATTGTATGTTTGTGGTGGATACGATGGCTCAACATTTTTACAATCTGTTGAAGTTTACGATCCACAAAAAGATACGTTAGTATTTTCAATATATTTATATATGTATACATGTATGTTTGAGGTTATAAATTGTAATTTTTGTTATTGTAATAATTAATTTTATTGATATGTATTAATTTAGATGGGAATACGTTGCTCCAATGAATATGATGCGTAGTCGTGCTGCTTTAGTAGCAAATATGGGAAAATTATGGGCTATTGGAGGTTATGATGGCGTATCAAATTTATCTGCCGTCGAAGTTTATGATCCACGAACAAATTCATGGACATTTTCAACACCAATGTGCGCTCATGAGGGTGGTGTAGGCGTTGGAGTTATTCCAAATCCTTATTGCTGATTATTTTCTCCTTTCCTTTTTAAATTTATCTTTTTTTATACCCTCTTTGCTTGCCGGCAATTCACTATAATCTAAACTAATTTTTGTTTATAAGTAAAACGTGATCTCATTTTATACTTTTTTATTTATAACATTTATTATTGGAACAAATTCAATGTATCGTTTTGCCAATTGTATATAAATAAATAATCTACCAATGATAATTATTCCAAATTTTTATTATAAATCAGTTGTTTATATATTCACAGTATTAATGCCAATAATTTTGAATATTTTAATTTTTTAAATTAAATATATTTGAATTACATTGCATTCAGCTACTTAGTTCAAGTTACAATCATAGATGGCGTTTAGAGTCGCCATCTGGTGTCATTCGCATTTACTATTTTTTTTCTTTCGTTTCATGATCTCATGAGCGTTATCAACTCCCTGATTAAACTATACTACAAAATCAAAGCTATTCTGTGTGTTTAACTGTTTAACATTGGAACGAATTCCGTTGTATTATATCAATCATTTTCCGAAAAAACCATTATATCTGTGTAATATTATATTTTATTGAAAGAAATATTCATCAACATTATAAAAGGCACAATATTACAAAACAAGGTAATCTTCAATGTAATAATTTACTGTGTGGGCGTGCATTTTTGTGTGTTACAAAACCTCACTTTTTAAACATGGCACAATTTTTTTTTATGTCTACACCCACGCTTGATTTTCTTAATAAAATAATTCAATTATTTATATTAAAAATAAATTATAACATCCTTAATTAATTAAAGTAATCATTCATTATTTAAACAAACGTAAACTTGTATTTTATAATTAAAATTTGTAGCTTGCTGAAGCAATGAATTTCGTGTCAGTTTATTGCGTCGAACTTATTATAATTATACACTCAAAAAAAAAAAAAAAATATTTTTTTTCATTAAGGTGTCCATGTTGTATTAAATAATCAAGAGAAAAAATTAATGAATAATATTGAATTAATTATTGATGAGTAAAGTCATGAGAATTTTCAAATTGATTTGTCCAGTTGAAAAAACAAATTTGTTAATAAATGTCGAATGTTGAATATTGAAAAAAAAAAAAAAATTCAACGTTACAAAAAAAATTTTTTTGATTAGGTACATGCAAGATTATCGTGAGGTCAAATATAACATGTCCATGCATGTACATTGTACATATTTAAAAATTATATGTATAATTAATTAGCCTAATATAAGCTTCTATATATACTTGATTGTATGTAGTAAATATATTTAATTGAACATACACAAGTTTATTTATTTAAATTAAAAATATATACATATGCAGACATGTAAAAACAAATATAAATTCATTGTTATCCAAGCATCTGCGTCATAATATCATCATTATCAATGTATTGCATATAATATTAATTTTATTTGATACAGTATCACTGGAGTATGATCATAATTCTATGGACAATAATTGAAGTATTAAATAAAAATATTCCTCTACAATGCCACCAAAACAAAGAAAAATAGCCATTATGGGTTATAGATCAGTTGGAAAATCATCATTGAGTATACAATTTGTTGAAGGACAATTTGTTGATTCTTATGATCCAACAATTGAAAATAGTAAGTAGTATTTTTATATTTTAGATTATTTCATTTTTTGAGGTTATAAAATAAATATTGATGATAATGAATTAATGAATGTATTGTTTTTTTTTAGCATTTACAAAGAGCACTCGTGTAAATAGTCAAGAGTATGAAGTAAAATTGGTTGATACTGCTGGTCAAGATGAATATAGTATATTTCCAACTCAGTATTCAATGGATATTCATGGTTATGTATTAGTTTATAGCATAACTAGTGCTAAAAGTTTTGAGGTTGTACAAATTATATATGATAAATTGTTGGATATTACTGGAAAATTACAGTAAGTAAATTAACGATTTTATTTATTATCATTTAATTTAAGCTATATTTAAATGAAAAAAAAATAATAATATAATGAATTTTTTTTACGTTTAGTGTTCCGATTGTATTAGTGGGAAATAAAACTGATTTGTATGTTGATCGAATGGTGACAACGGAGCAAGGAAAAAAATTAGCTGACTCTTGGCAAGCGGCATTTCTTGAAACCAGTGCTAAACAAAATGAATCTGTTGCAGATATATTTCATACATTGTTAATGGAAATAGAAAAAGCCGATGGTAATGTGCAAGAAAAATCTAATTGTATCATCTCATGAATGTGTATATGTACATAGTAAGAAAAATTATAAATGCATATGAAAAAATCCTTCAATTTGTTAAACGAAAAACAATGTGCGATAAAATTTATGCGCATAAATTGCGTAATCGCACGTCGCATTATTTTATTTATGCCATGTCATGGCTCTCTGTCTCACTTATCACGTCTGTTAATATAAAATAAAATAATTGAACAAAGGCACATATGCATATGTGACTGAAAGAACAAGTAGAAGTGAAAAATTACAAAAATTCAATTTATGTTTAGTATAAATAGATATATCTAAATATCTATAAAGAAATATGTTTGCATTTAATATCTTCATGTTTAATTATTAGTGATAATTAACTTAGAATCTTTGGAGTTATTTTTTTCTTGGGTAATTGGGTTCAGTTATTTGTTTTTTTTTTTTTTTTCATTAAAATTTAAGTTAAATCATTTGTTTAGTTTGGGCTGAGTATTTCAGCGCCAATTCACTCATTTCATGTCTTTCAATGTCATTTATCTTTATTCTAAATCGCACAGTGCTAATACATGTAAATTATTTATTCAAACAAATTTGAGATTATTTAGAAATTAAAATTTTTGATTATTTAATTGCAATTTGTGACTACGATTTACAGTGACAAAAAATCATCTGAATTAGATAGAAATTTAAATTTAAAATATTCTAAATCCATATGTATATTATATGAATTATATATATATGAGTATGGAGAAAAAAAAGATCCTGAAAAATTAAATATTGAAAGTTGTGCTAATCTTGAAAAAAAAAAAATACTTTGCAATTATAAAGTAAATTACATGAATTGCAATGAAGGCTTTTCAAAATCAATTGAATACAAACGTCAAGTTAAAAATTTGATAATAAATTTATAGTATAGGGATAAAAATATAATATATTTTTCATGGTTTATCTTGGATCGATTTTTTGTTTGTTTAATCTATCGTATATATTTATACAATTAGACAATATGATTTTGGCTTTAATGAATTGTGTGTAATATTTTTCCGCTTGTTTGAGAATTGACAAATAATATATGCACGAATGCTTGTGTGAATGTATGTGTAAGTTTCACTGAGAAAGGAAAAATAAATAAATTCTGGATGTAAACTTCCTTTAATTAAATATGTGGTGAAGATAAAAAAAAAAAAAAACATGTCAACATAAATGCAAAATCAAATAGGGAATGTACAAGCGATGATGAATTATTACATCATGTAAATATATTTATGAAGGGAATATTCATTTTTATTTATATCGTATAATTTAAGCATGTAAAAGGTAAATGAAAATTAATATGAAATAAAAAGAGAAAAAAACTTAAAAGAAATATAACAAAATTAATCATTGTCCCCAAACATGAAAGGTAACATTTATTTTTGGAACAAACATTTTACATTGAAAAGGACACTTGGAATAAAATGCAATTCGCACGAACTAATAGACAAATATTTATACGTAAAAAACTGAAATTGTTTTTAAAAAACTTTCCATTTTCTTATTTTATATGATTTTTATATTCTTTTCAAACATTTCGCTTTCAATTTTCCAATTTTATAATTAAAAATGTCACACAATATTACATAAATGAATAAACAAATTATACAATAAAATCTTTTTTAAATATTGCCAAATGAAAATTTATATTAATATAGAGGAAAACTGATAAACAAAAAGCAATTTTTCAGACAAAATGCATCAGCTAAACAACATTAATTCACAGCAATTACATTATTATCTATTTATTTATTAAATTATATTTTGCAACAATTTCACACATGAAATTATTGTTCATCAATCAACAATGATTAATGAGGATGAATTATATTTATTAAGTGACCAAACAAGAGGCCAGTTGCACATTATCCAAGATTAATTCAAGTATATATTAATTAGACTTTGCAAATAATAATAATAATAAAATTATAAATAAAATAAATAAATAATTATATAGATAAGAGACATGGATTTATATTTTTTTCTTCGTATCACTGTTCTTGCTTCGCATAAACAAATCAAACTACTCTTTTCTTCCCTCTTGAATTGAAAAAAAAAAAATAATTATTCCACTTTTTATGCACATATAAAAAGCTGATTTTGTGTGAAGATTTATAAAAATTAGCAGAAATTTTTTGATAGAACAAAAGTATTTTAGTTCAATTTCTACATTCAAGCGCATTATATATTGTTAAACAAAAATCTAAAACATTTTTTCTCCTTCAAACAACATGAATTTAAATCAATTATAAATAATAATAAATATATATGTATCATCTATTAACACTACAAATGAAGTTTACATTATTATATTATTAATTATAGTGCGTGCTGCTTCGAACATCTATTTTGAAAATAAAGAAAAAATAAAATAATTGTTTCCTTATCAATTATTTCACTAAATATTCATATTAATCAAAATTGTAATTTTAGGAATCATTAAAAAACATAAATGAGATAGCCAATAAATACGAAAATTAAATATTTATATAAAAGATTAATTTAAATATTTGATATTCGTAGCAGTTCGCAAGTACATAGTAGCAAACACACATTGGGCTGAAAATTTTCTTTTCATCTATTATTATGTTTTTTTCATTTCCTAATCGGCGATCTGTAAACTTTCAGCCTTGATATACAAATGAATTATATCACTACCATCTAAATATCCTTATTAATAATAATCCTCACGTGCACATTGCAGGAAGCACGGTACATACATCAATATTTTTATAAATTATTGACAATTATTACAACAGATATTTGTTTCTCACTATCAAATATTATTTTTTTGTTTAATTCGATTTCTATTTTTTCTTTCTTAAAATTTAGGTACAGTTTCGTGCCTAAGTGGTCGTTGTGATACTAGAATTAATACACAGAAGAAAACAACGATTCAAATAGTTTTGCGCAACAAAACCATTTAAGTTGTACATTAATTTATTTATCATTAAATTTTATTTGTTTTGTAATTGTTACATTCTTTGTATATTTGATATGGAAAAGAAAAAACTGATTATTTTTTTTTTTTAGACACATTGGAAGGGGCCGCGCATTGTTTGCGCATATTGATCATCAGATTTCTACTGATTCTACTTATCATTCATAAGGTTTTTCATCATCTACCACAGCCTATTTATTTAACGATATATTCATTTTTATTTCATACACAATATTTGTGAATGCATTTGATAGTATAATTTAATACACATCTGAATAAAACAATATATATTATGATGAACAAAACAAACAAACAAACAAAAATGCTATTAGTTTACTAACTGATTATTTTTACCCTTTTATTTTCAGAAGAGTTTACTCATTCATTCATTTATTTATTTATTCATTTATTTATTTATTTATTTATTTATTTATCACTTGTTTCATTTATCTACTTTTCTTCAAATTTTCATGACTATATTTTGTTTTATCTAAACGTCCTAAATTTAAGCTTGATATAATTCATTCATCGCAGATATCTTTTCATATTATTGTATTTTTTTTTTACTCCAATAAAAATTAAATATTTAATCAACAAAAATCAAACTCCCGAATTCTCTGTGTAATCAAAAAATTATTTTTGATCAATCACACATAGTTATTATTATAGATATGTGTTTGCAAATATACTAAATAAATAAAGCCATGAAAATGAATTACAATATTTTTCATCTCCAATGTTATTTTTGTATTAATATGAGCATTTATATAATTCATTTGTTTATAAAATCTCATTATATTTCTTCGTTTCATTTATTCGACAAAAAACTGAGAAAAAAATTTTAATATCACTAATAATACAAAATCAGACAAGATTAAATATGACTTCAGTTTAGTAATTTTTCTTTTTTTTTTTTTAACTATTTTCCCATCATTGTTTTTTTCTAATAGGAATAGACTCAATCTCCAAAATCTATATTAATACTTATTAAACAATAGTGCAGGCCACACAACAATTAGCAATGATTAATTTTAATACGCATGACAAATACTGATTTTATTTTTTTTCTATAATATTTTTTCTTATTTTCCTCCTCAATGTTTTTTTTTTTTACTCAGCTCAAACATAACTGTACACATGACAATCGGTTATTTATTACAAGCACTAATTTTTACGCTATGAATTAGTTAGAATCAATCTCAGTCGTGCACACAACATTGTTTCTTTTTAAACCACTAAAGGTAAAAGAAAAAAAACTCGAAAAATCAATGAAGCAATTGAAATTCTACTTTCTTGTTTTTCAATTATATTCATTTGTTACAATTATATTCTACTATCATAATTCTTTTTGTTTTGTTTTATATTGGATATTTATCCTCCTGATATCGGCTTCTTAAATTTTTGAATAATTTTCAAGCCTTTTTCTCAATCAAATTTCTCATCGCAACGAAAAAAAAAAAAAAAAAAAAAAAAAAAAAAAAAAAAAGCAATAACGCTATAATATTAACTTTGAAGTATTGTTGTTATTGCTAACAACAATAACAACACACACACATTATTCTGTCCTTTATGGACTGTTATAATTTTCTTTTGTCATTTTGTAATTAATTATTTATTGTAACGTAGTCGTTGTACAATGTTCCAATGGTCCACGAATCGAGTAAATTGATTTTCAATTACTGAAAACTTTTGCATTAATCATTTATTTCTTATAGCTTTTTAGCTTCTCAACTCATTTTCCACTTCATATTAATATTTATTTTCTAATGATCATTATTAATATATGATCATAATCTCATTTTTTTTTTTTTTTTT
>JAQQBS010001424.1:6604365-6614639 GCA_030347275.1 Microctonus aethiopoides
TTTTTTTTTTTTTTTTTGGTTTCGTTTTCTTTCCTATCTAATTTTTTTTCCTCTATCTCGCATTTTTTGTTCATTTCTTATGCATCATTTTATTCATTTCACTTGAGCGTTAAACTCTGATAGCAATATAACAAGATTGTCTATTAATATTCGAGATAATTTTTTTTTTGCATGAGAAATAAATTATGTAATACGAAATATTTTTCTTCAAATTTATCTAAAAGCTTTTTCAATAAAAGCCATTGCAAAGATCAAATACGAAATCGTTCTATCTATTTAATTGAAGAGTTAGAACGATTAATATTATTCATAGACGTGAATAAATTATTTTAATTCACTATATAAATAAAAAACAAATAATTATACGCGATTGAAGTCTTTTACGTTACAAATTGTCAATGATACATTGATTTATATTGTTTTAATAATAAGAAAAAAAAATTTGATTCTTATTATATTTGAGATTATATTTAATTTGTTGGTTTCATTTACGATGCATTTTTATATAATAATTTATAGATAAATCAATTCAATCGTAGTAACGATAAAAGTGAAAGATTTCTCGCGTTGATATGAACATCGAATTAGTTATACACTCGATAATTTTAATTAAAAAACCGTTATTATCATTATTATTTACAGCGAATAATAAGATCATATAAATCAGAAGTGAACAAAAGTTCCTACGCAAAGCGTTTTTATTAATTAAATAAAAGCAATGAATGAATATTTTTTATAAGATAAAATTTTCATGGAAATCTCATGAAATTATTTAACGACAAATTCAGATTGATCGAATTAAATACCAAAATGAAAATTACTCATATTTACAATTGAATAGTTAAAATATTAAAAAGAAAAAAAAATATTGATAAACATTCAGTAAATTTTTTTTTTTTTTGTAAATGAATATTTTTTTGTATAAATATCCATTCACTAAATGAATAATTTTTTTTTCTTGAAGCTCCAGCGACCTAAGATTTAGTCAGTCTGAGTGTGTATTATATAAAAAAATTTTTGTAATTATATTTTTTTAAAAAAATTTTTTTTTTGTTTCCTTTGTTTTATTTTTGTTTTTTTCTTTTACTTATTTTCAATTACCTAGTGCCATATATATTTATTTTTTATTCATAAAATGCAAAGCGTATGAGATAGTTATTAATAAACACGAAATCCCCATTCATATAAGTATATATAATAATTTAGTTAAGTTATTTTCATGAAACAAATAATAATTCTAGAGACTGTTTTAATTTTTTTCATTGCAATATTACAATGGAAAAATTGGACATCTATTTGTTTTCTATCCAACTATATTTTTATTTATGTGTATCGTGATGATATGCACGTAAGATAGTATTTAATAATATATGATCCTTCAATGTTGGCTAGAATTAATAAATTAATCTCCACCAATCGCATTTTACCTACGCGAATTAATCATTTTTCAATTTATATATTTATATATATTAATCTGTTTATTTTTTTAATCATACTCCTGTCACTTCCATCGGAAATACTTTCACGGATCAATTTTCTATACACGGAATATATTTATATAAATAAAAGAAAACCCCTATATATATTTCTAACTTTCTTGGTTGTATAGATACAATAATTACTGAATTTATTTTATATTTAACGGCAATATAATAATCTTATATACCAGACTTTTAATTTTCACATTGAGCCATCTATTAAATTGTTTTATATACTACTGCGGCAGCCAGAGCTACCAAAATTTTATCATTAATTTATCCTCAATATTTTCGTGGGCACGAAAAAATAAAATAAATAAATAAAAATACAAAATTAACGATGCATAAAATTTTTAAATATATTTAAAGATTTATTGCCGAAATTTTAATTATTAAATCGTATATGAATTTAAATATTTATTGATTAAATATTATTTGAAAGAATAAAAAACCACTAAATTAAAATAATAAATTTTTCATTTTGACACGGAGGAGTTTTGTAATTTGTATCTGTAATATTTTAAATGCATTTTTAGTATTCAGGCAAACTGAATTAGTTCAATAAAAGCTATTAAAGGATATAAAAAATTTTAGGCGAATTCTCTCAACTATTTTTAATTACGCAAGCATAAATATTGGTCATTGAATAATTTAATTTTGAAAACGATTTTTTTTTTGTTTCTCTTTTTTCAAATATTTAGTAATTATTTGCATTATGTATTTTGTATTATAACAGCTATATTTTTATATATTTATTCATCAACAGTTTTAATTGATAATTTTCGCGTCAATTAAATTCATCTATCGATATTTATGAATGTATTGATAACATATAATATCACATGCAATTAAATTACAGGATTGTCGGACACGTACGTTTCTCTACTGAGATAATATTTTTCTTTCTAGTTAAAAATTTTGAGTAATTTCATAAAAGTAGTAGTAGTAGTAGTATGCAATGAATTTTTAGAGTTTGTTTTTTATTTCAATTTAACTAACAATTTCTTTTTTTTGTTTTACTATTTCCCATTTTTTTTTTCTTGTTGTTACTTGTACAATTACTATTTTAATAAAATGGTTACGCGAGTGTCTTTGCAATTGTGATACTATAAATTTTTCTACTAAACTTCTGCCACTAAATATCAATTCTTTTCCTACATCAAATGCACTACACTATCGTGTCAAAGATATTATTAATCTCTCGTATAAATTCTCCTTTTTATTGAATAAAATATTCATGAAATAATTCGATGTAATTATTTATTAATATATTTTAATTCACGAAAATTAATTAAGTAACGTGAAAAGTGCAATTAAGCAAATTTCAATATCAGACATTGAATAATTGTTTCTTTTTGAGTTTTCTTTATTTTTTTTTTAATGGTCAACCTGCAGTTAGGCATTAATAATTGAGTGGTTGGCATTAGAATTATCACAGTTATAATAAAAATTATTTGTTATTTTATTTTTTTTTTTTTCGTGATAAAAATTCTAATTGTAAGAGAATTGTTAAAATGTTTTAAAAAGAATTTTGATTGATCTATATTTTAATCGAATTAAAAACCAATGTATACTAATGCAAGGATTATTAATTAAAACAATGA
Organism: Microctonus aethiopoides; assembly: GCA_030347275.1. Lineage (NCBI taxonomy): Eukaryota > Metazoa > Arthropoda > Insecta > Hymenoptera > Braconidae > Microctonus > Microctonus aethiopoides. The sequence goes on from JAQQBS010001424.1 coordinate 6,607,448, forward strand.
AAATTAATTATTTTTACGAGATAATGCAGTGCATATTTTCTCAAAAAAACTTCACGTGGCAAATAAATTTAATAGAAATATCAAAAATGTTCGTATACGATAAATGAGCATAGTAATGTGACGAGAAAAAATTTAATTACTGTTATAGACAAATGCAGGATGAAGCTATTGAACTTGCAATGAAAATCATTAGATTATTAATAATTTCTTGTCGTTTTCTTTTTCCTTCTCGTATCATAGGCGCATCTGCGACACTTTCGTGCTCATTGTGAAAGAATTGAAAATATTGGTAAAAAATTCTATGAGAAAATGTTCTTTTATCAAAGTCACGACGTTCAATTAGAAATAAACTAAAAAGTCTACTAATTATATTTCTAAATTTTCTTATCATCAGAGCATTTAGTACATTAATTTTTCATATAACAATTGTTTGTGATATTTTTTTTTTAGCATTAATTTGTATAATAATGAAGATTTTATGTGTGTATTTATATAATCATTTCAATTTCTCTCGATAATAGTTTATCGACAGTCTTAATAATTGTTAAGTGATAATAGCGAAACGTTCATAATAAAAGTTTATTTAAAGATATTTTTTTTTTCTTTTTTTGTAACGATTACCATCAAGATTAACCGAATGATATACATCTACACGATTATTCAGTACACGCAAATATAAATTTCTACACGTTATAGCGAGAGATATTGCACGCACATTGCCAATTATTTACGAGCATTAAAATGAACAAATTAATTTACCATATTAAAAATTTAACTCTGAATAAATTGCCTGCAATATACAAATTGCACGAATGTTATTTCCTAAATTTTGACGATTCTGCAAAAAATCCTATACTAATAATTTGCTATGTGTTTTGCTTTATTTATTCATTCATTTGTTTATTTTTTTCTATCGATCTAAATGTAACTATTTGACACACATATTATATATTTTTAATCTTGGGTCACACATGTGAGGAAGGCCACATTGAACTATTTCACTAAAACAATCAATGAGAGTGTGAGTAAACGCAATGCACAGCACATTTCTTCTAGCATTATTAAGGGACAATTCTGAGGAACTTTATTTTAAATAGCGAATTCATTCATCGATTTTATTCTCGAGAGAATTCCCCTCGCTTTCAACTAGCACATTATAAGGTAGAAATATTTTTTTTTTTAAATATTATTCTATTGGTTTTGTCTACACATAACACAGAAAGAAAAAAAAAACAACACCTGCTGCTACATGGTCGGAATTTACTTTCGACGTGGTCTCGCCGCTCTTTATATTGAGCTCCGATTAAATTGCAAAGAGAATAAAATCAGCCCCTTAGTTAAATTGTTAATGCTAAAACGCTTATGGCTTTTTGAATGCAAAATGTAGACAAAAATGGTCGAGAAGAGAATTGGGATTACAATTTTCTTCTTTACTAAATATCACGATAAACACGACGAATTAATATTCGTCGATACTTTTTCTATTTATTTTTGAGCTCAATCGGATTCATTTCATTCTCGATTTCCGATGAGCTCGTCTATTGTTAATTATTTTTTTCAATCAACTTTTTTTTTATTCATTCAATGAAACTATAATCAATAATAAAGCTCTGTCGACTCGATGCGACACTAAAGCTATTTAATCACTTCGATATTTATGTTATTTATATGTATATGGTTATGACAGAACATTTTTTTTTGTTTGAGTATAAAAAGTTCTGACACAAACGTATATTTTTAATGCGCAGTCATAAAATTGACATTGATAATTTACATATAGGGATTTTACTAAAGCGATTATTGAGTAAATTTTCCAACTATATATTTTTGTTCGCATTTTTTTGTTTGTTTTCGACTTATATCTCAACAGAGTGCTTGCGCATTCTCGTAAATATGAAGCTTTTATTCTTGTTATTAGCACCAATGTTCAAACTAATACTTTTTTTTTTTTTGAGGTATTCTCGATTGGACAAAATAAAATAATGATTAAATAAAATTCCGACGAAAAATAATCTAGAGAACGCGGGAAATAAATTCAATAATTTTGCCATAAAACACGGCGCTGTTCCCGAGATGGACGCAATTGTGAGCGGAATTTTAAGCTAGTTATTTTCAACATTGATATTATTTTTGCTTCGTTTTTTTTTTGTTTTTTCCTTCTCGTTTAGTTTGATAATAATTTAAAATTGAGCGGTGACATTTGTCGTAATCGAGTATGATTTCTTTTCTTCTGCTAATTATTTTAAAATTATATCGCGGCTATTTTGTTAGGTACTAATTATACAATTACCAACAGCAGCAGCATCGTCGTCGTTTAGCGATTTGTCACTTTGTATGGGCGGTAGTATCACAACATCACTTGATGTTTCGATGATTTTTTTCTCAATATCGATGTCAAAAAGAAGCGTCGCTTGCATTGCATTGAACATTGCACGTCTTGCTAAACGCGATGATTTTGTCAAATCACGAATGCTATTTGCCAATATTAGAATATCTGACAAATATAAATAAATTCAAATAATTAAAATTATTCAAGATATTTTAATAACAATAATAAAATATATATAAAATTATAATTAATAATTATATTAATTACCTTTATCATCGTGAATTGGACTACAATGTGGATTTTCTTTTTGTCGTTTCGTTGCATGAGTAATTTCTTTTTTACGACACTCTTGAACAAATTTAATTGACTCCAACCAAAATTCCATTGCCTTATGAACGCGTTCATTCATATTTGTTCCTCTCAGATGTTCCATCTTGAATAATCCCAAAAAATAAAATGAATTATTAAATCAATAAATGATATATTAATAATCAAAGAAATGGATTCAGAAAAACATAAAAAATAAATACATACCTTGGCAATGAGTGTGATCACGCGAGCATGCTCTCTCAAGTGATCGATTATAAGTCTATCAGCCCGGGATGGATTGCCCTGAAGTCGCGGTACAGGAATATTATTTGCGCTTGTAACACGTTTGCCAGGAAAATGTGCTGCCAATCCGGCTTCACATTTTTTACGCTCTTTTTCCAATTGTTTAAATTGTTCAAATGTTTGTTCTAATCGTAAATGCAGTACACTCGATGGTCCGGTCCGTCTTGCAGATTTAACATTATTCCGCGGACCAAATCCACCAGATAATACAGACATTGAATGTAGCGATGGCACAAGAGCAGAAATAACTGGCATAACTGATGGAAAACCCACTGCACCAGATGACGTTGATGCTGCAGCAGCAGCTGGTGCTGCTGCTAAATTTTGTAAAAATCGTGCTTTTAAAAGTACATCTGGTGTTACAGGCATTCTATGTAATTGTTGATGTCGTTGTTTCATTATCAAATGATCAAGAACATTTTTTTCCATTGATGTACGCGCAATTTGTTGGGCCAAATGTGAATTTGAACCAAAGCCAATATTATTTTGTATATCAAATGAATCGACACCGTATGAATGATTAGGATTTGATGCTATTGATTTCAAACGATTTTGATATGACACATGATTGTGTGATGATTTTAAATTTTCGCTGTTATTAGTTGTAAAACGTTGATAGTTATGATCCATTGGTAAATTATTGTACCTTGTTGTTTGATCCATACACTGTCCATTAAAATTTCTTGCATATCGATACTGCATATACGCCTGATCGTTTTCCTTATTTTTAAATTGTGGATTCAACATCTTCAACATATTATCATCTATTTTTGAATTCATTGAAATGGTTTTATGATCATTATTAATACAAGTTTCATTGGTATTTGACATGGAGTAATCATTCACAGTCAAATATTTATTCAATAATGAATTATAAATATAATCGGATTGTTTATCTGATTTATAATTGTGTGATGATGGTAATTGTTGTTGTGCATGTGTCTGCTGCTGTATATACTTGACATGATCTTTATGCATTGTCATATTCATTGCAGTATTTAAACCACTATTTTGATGTATTTCCTCGTAATTGTTTCGTTGATAATTATTAGTAAAGCAATTTTGCATTGATGTATCAGCCGGTGAAAAATGTTGTAATGGTGAATTGGATAAAAATCCAGAATCACCACTAAAATCTGTCATCGCTGATCCAGGACGATGACAATTTTGTCCATTAATTGTTGAATTATATGAATCATGAATATTTATAACTGGTGTTGAATGTACATTAGAAGGAAGTGTTGTCGTTGTACCACCAATATTATTAAGCAATTCATTATCATGCAACGAAATTGTATTGAAATTAAGATCAAGATTTTGATAGTTTGGTAATTGTTGATAATTATCATATCCATCGTCATTATAATCAACAGTTGATAATTGATCAGACCAATTGGTGGAATGTCGGCCAGTATTATTATATCCAGTAGTGCTTGATGTGTTCAATAAATCATTTACCATCGATACATAATTTTGTTGATGATTTGTATCGTTAGAATTTACTGCACTTTGTCTAGATTCAATTCGTTGACTATTTGACAATCCACCATAATGACAATTAATCGGTTTGTTATTATTTTTTACAACACAATCATTTAAATATAATGCATCTAATCCAATACACGGATCATTGAATGATTCTATTTGCTGCTGTTGTTGTTGTTGTTGATCGACGTTGATTAAATTGTTTGATGATTTGCCTGATAGATGTCTATGTATACCACCACCACCACCATCATCATTATTTGATTCATTTGTAAAATGACGTTGATAATTTCGTGTCTCATCCATACGATATTGTTCAATATCATTTGAATTAATAGCATTTCCATTATTGTAATGATTTACATAAACATGCTCATTGATTATTGGCTCGTCATCAAGTATTTTAGCAACAAGATCATTCACCATTGAATTATTAAGATCCTGCGATTCTTCATCATCGAATGTAGCCTGTGTATCAAATAAAATTTCATATATATTATAATATTTCGTTATTGTTAATGGATAAAAAGGGCTGTTACTCACTTTGTGGGTTGAATTTCTTCCCATTAAATCATAACTCGTCCATGGATCGTATTCTCTACGCCTGTTGTCTGATATGCAATTATTTCTTGGTGCATCGTACATGTCGATTCCGCTTTCAACCTTTAATATTTCAAATTAATTACTTTATTTTCAAATTTTATCATTTTTTAAATATATTAAAATTAAAAAACAAAAATATTCTATAACAATACACTGATGAAATGTATATAATTAATGTCGATACAGGTACATAGATGAGGTGAAATTTTGCTTGATTTTCATCGTATTACATGACAAGGATTCACAATATTTTACTGTTTTACACAAAAATGATAAACAACGATACCTTGACAATGTCACGAGCATTGTTTCCAATAATTGGAGTAAAATTTTGCACATTTGAGAGGGCCATTTATCAATGATCACACTCACCGATTGCCATTACCATTTCGGTACGTTTTTTTTTCTTCTTTATACTCTTTCTCTTTTTTTTTTTTTCTCCTAGACCTCCCTTCAATCTCGCAATTCTCGTGTGCGCCTGTCCTCCCACCATATCTCTTTCTCCAATTACACATAGACACATACATACGAGATAAAATCCAATATACTCGTAAGATATACAGATATACATATCATGTAAAATATCATAAGCGCGAAATATAAATCGCACTCTAAAATTGTAATTTCTTATTTCGTTTTTATTTATATTTTTTTTCTAACCTCAATTTGATTGATAAATTAATTCATAGTTAATATTAAATAAAAGATTGAAAAATATTACGATAGCTATGTAAGATTATTCATGTTAATATTTATTTATAATTATATAAGTATTGCGTTTATAATTGGTATAAAATATTTGGAGGTTAAAGAAAAAAGTAATACATATTAAAAATAAAATTATATTATAGAATTGTATGTCGCTATAATTTCTAAGAATCCAAAATACGTTTATAACGACAATGTTTCGACTTTATGGCTTCCAAGTATTATACAAAAACGAACAATAATAATATGTGCGCAAAACCTATTCCACGAATCTTAGTCTTGCTCGTCGTGTTATTCATATTCAGTTTTCCCGCCATTTACAAAAATATTCGTATAAAATTCAAATGCGTATTGCGAAGAAAAAAATTAAATAAACAAATTAACAAGAAATTAATTAATCAAAGATCATTTCCAATACGATGTTTATTTGTTTATTTATTTTAGTTTTAATTTAATATTATAATAAATTCGACGAAAAAAAAAAACACATCTACGTATACTTACACTCATTTTTCTTCTTATATATATTACATATATGTAAAAAACAAATTAGTATTTGTTTTTGGACTTCTCACAATTCAAATTGAGAATGTGCAATAATTTTATTACTATTAATTGCTATTATTTCTCATTAAAATTCACTTTAATATAAATAATTCACCATACAATATAATTGTGATGTAAAAATTAACTGAATATCATAAATAAAATAATTGAAAGTACTGTTGAATAAAAAATTATATTGTAATTATTATCAATTGAAAAAGCCGGTTAATTTATTTATAATTAAAATTACAGATAAAGAAACTACATGTGTGCACTGTCTACAGCAGCACAAAACTGAGTGGTTGGGATTTTTTTATTAATCCTTGTCTTTTAGGCTTAGTGAATAGTGTGTGTGAGAATGATGATTCGATCGACGCGCCTCTAACGTTAATAGATAACACTATTTACCTGATCGATTTAGTAGGAATTTACATTACCGACTGTCAATTACAAATCATGAAAAAAATATTATTGCGTACGAAAATAATAAATTTTAATGATTATTTCTGCAATTTGCAAAGATTTGAATTTTAATAGATGATGATTTAATTTTTGAAGGAATTTAATTTATATATAGGAATGAAATTTAAATATTTTGGATACAGAATAATTTTATTTCAATGTCATGTGGACGCAACATGACGTTTAAATATTATTTATGTATATATTATTAATAAACAATTTTTCTAAAAGTACTCGCAACATCTATACAAGTATGACAATAATACAGTGATTTTTTTTTTCGCTTAAAATCTATTTGCATTTTCAAATAATTTACAATTTATATATATTTTTAATAATTATACATTCACAATTATGTAGGTGCGTGTATACATATGGGTCATTCCACACAGAATCGACCAGTAGTTGGACTCGACCCCTTTCGATTTGGATGAATTTTGGTCAAGA
>JAQQBS010001424.1:6614739-6628160 GCA_030347275.1 Microctonus aethiopoides
AAAAAAAAAAAAAAACATATAACAAAAAGTAGGAACATTATTTAAAGAGATGTGAGGGTGAGTTTAAACCAATGATGGGTTCATGATGGTTCATGATGATAAGACAAAGGGGGAAAAAAAGAAATTCTAAGCCATCTGCTTGTGGCATTACTATCGTTGTGATGGGTGGAAAAAAGCCAAAGGGATGAGGAAACAACACGAGGGAAAATATAAAAAAAAAAAAAAAAAAGATAGAGATGATGTTAAAATCCGTCGAGAGTTACCATCGGTGCCCCACGGGGGTTTTTCCGCGCAATATCGATCGTATTTTAGCGATGCTTCCTATGTCGAGTGAGGTGGTTATTATTTTCCTCGTCACACCCATATTGTCTACAGTCCTTTACTCCTTTACTATATTATCTCACGATATTTAAATCCTCAAAAATATTCTACAATAAAAATTTGAGCTCTTGTCATAATTTTATCTTTGTCAGATTTTTTTTTTTCATAAATAATAATTCTTTTGTCTATTCTCTTGACGAGGACGATGGAAATCATAAAGACAATTGAATTTATACAATAAATTGGGGCGAGGTTAAACGATGTATATAAAAAATATAAAAAAAATATAAGTGAATTGTAAAAGGAGAAAAAAATGAATAAAAAGAAAAACTTGAAACAATTGCATTTGCATTAATTTAACAACTTGTTGTTTCCGTCGTCGCTTGATAAAATAAATGAGACATGAATGATCGATTTATATACCTATGTAATAAATATACATATAGGGAATCTATAGCAAAATGTTAAATAATATTTTATATAATTATTAAAATTAATTTTTTCTTCAAAGAAAAAAAAAAGTAATAATTTTTCATCAAATTTATATTAAAATTCGAATTATTTTTCAATTGTTATACCTAGAAATAATTAATATCTTAATATTATAACATATGTTTATATTTTATAATGTGTATACTTATTGATGTTGACCTTAAAATATTATTTATGAAATTATTATACATATTACGTTTGCATTAGTTAATTATCGTTTCGAAAATTTCAATTACTCAGTTGTATTTACTTTTTTTTTTTTATGTACAATTTGTACTTAATTAAACGTATTTATATACATATATTTGCAGGTATATGTATGTATTTTTATATATAAAAGCCACTTACATATTGCCAGAGATATTTTTTTTTACTTGTTCCTTATTTATTTATTTTTTATTTTATTTTTTTTTATTCTTGTCTTTATCTTTATCAATTATATCAAGTACATATTTATATTCCTATAATTTATATTTTTTTATACATATATAATATACTTTTTCGTGTTATTATTCTTGTTATTTATTTTAATTAATATTATTTATTCAAATTTCTATTCTAAATATTGTAATTATAAATATTTTTCATATCCATAATTTTTTTTTTCTTAGTTTTGATTAAATTTCATTGTCTACAAATTCCCTTTTGCATTATTTATTTTTATTCTCAATTATTTATTAATTTATTTTCCTCTCTAATTTGAACGTATTAAAATAATTCTCTGATTGATGATTTGTTTATTTGTTTATTATTCTTTTTATCAAGATTGATATTTCCATGATTATTTTTTTCATATTTATTAATAATAAATTTTAAATGCAAAATTACCAGGTCACCATGTTTAATTTAAATGAAACGATGAATTATTATTAATTGACATTCATCAAGTATAATCGTTGTAGTTCGTTGAAAAATTATAAAATATAAAAAAAAAAAAAAGAAACTTTTCTATTTTATTTATAATAATTAATATTATCATTTGGGATTAAGGAATTAAATTAATAGTAAATATAAGTATAAACAATTCAACAATTATAATATATAAATAATAAAATACAACTACTGCAGCGCAAATAATTACACATGAGCAACACTATTATAATAAATATTTATCAAACAATATTATTCTAAATTGGCCATCTGTTGTTTATTTATTTATTTATTTAATATCAACACATTTCTACATTAAAATATCTGCAAATATGTAAATAAAATAAATAAATACATATATAAATAATGGACGAGAGTGTGTAATAAAATGTAGGGGATGCTTTCTTCTAGAATAAAAAAATAAAATCGAACCATTACCATTCTTCAAGTAGTAGATCTCATCCAACTTCCAAATCCCAGTACTTTACTTTTGCAACAACTCAAACTACTTTTATTTCACCATTTCTCTCCTTCTATTCTTACAACCATCACAATGTGGTTGTGATAGTAATGGGAGAAATAGTGATTGGAGGCTATTGGATTTCCTTTCTGCTTACTTTCTTCTTCATCTTCTTTATTTTTTCTTCTTTTGTTTCTTCTAACTAAATTTATACACATCCACAAGACCACAAAATTTAACGTTCTCTCTAATTGTACATCAGATTTCTTCACACATTTGGAAGCCATCATAATGACGAGCTGCGATAAAACAAATTGGAATCGATAATTAAATATAATTTAGAAATAAAAATAAAAATAAAAATAGCAGAGTTTATTTATTTATTCTGCTTGCATTATTACGACTACGTTTTAAATATTACTTAGTATGTTGATGAGCACTACACACAACTGTTTGTTAATTACTGGTTAATAATGAGAAAACTATATGCCAATCTGAATATAAATAGTAAGAAAAAAAAAATGTTTTATTTATTTACGTGGAGGAATTATGAAAATAAAAAAAAAAAAAATATAATTGGAATAAAATTTTATTTTTTATTTAGGTTTTTTTTTTTATCTTCGTTACTTGGTTGTACAGGATATGGTGAATAAAAAATTCTATTTTGGGAAAAAATATTGAAGGATATTTGCATATATATGTAATACACATTTAAGCGATATTTTAGCATGGAATAAGAGTATTTTTAATATGTTCTCAACAATAACAGGTACAGTAAACCAGTTTACCTGTAGTAAATACGATGGGGCACATCACTTCAGCTTCAAATAATCATTCTAATTGTCTTCATTCTCACGAAAAATTTACACGCAGATATAAAATGAAAATTAATAAAAATAAAATTAATTTACTTTTATATTTCTATCGTGTGTGAATATTTTTTTTTGTTTCCTTTCACAATCAGTTCACATCTTTTCTATCTCGTACTCACATTTAATCTCAATTATCGTCGACTTTTGCCACCATTAGAAACATCCTCTTTCACTCGTGATAAAGAGTAATAATAAAGTTACTTGCACATTCATATTTTTTTTTTTTTTTATGTTCTGTTTTTTTGGTGATTTTTTTTTCTGCTTATCAATCCATTAAATAAATTACGGGTATATTAATTCTCTGTTTATTAAACTACGCATCCTATTTGCTAATGACTTCTGATGACATATTTTATGCTGTTACTATTAACTGCTGGCGAAAATTAAATAAATAATAATTACACCATCGAGCAACGAGATTGTATTGCATGGAAATAAGCAAAGAAATAATTTTCCATTATTATTTTTTTTTTTTTTGGTTTATTATCGTTCAATTAATTAATTAATTAATTAATTTATTTATTTCAATCATAATATCATGTTAAATTATTTAATTGAGTCGTTGCTCGTAGGTGGATGCAATTGCAAGGCGAGCTTGGTGTGTGCTACAATCGAAGCTTTTTTGCTTTAGTTTGTTTTGTTTTAAAAATTTTTTTTTGTTGCTCACAATACAGAAAAATAATTAATACAGTGAATTTAATTACTTATACAGATAAATTCAACCCTTTACACAATTTTACTAATTAATAATAATTATTCAAATGTTTTCACTGTTAAAAATAAATTCAATTAAATAAATGACTACAAAGTGTTTGAAATAAATACAAGAAAAAAATTATAAATGTAAAAAATTTTTGCCTTGGATACAAATAATTTATTTTCTTGACACATATTATTTATTTTGTTATTAAAATAGACTAGAATGAACGTGTAATCACATATACACATAAGTATACACTTTATGTATTATTATTTCATTTTAAATAAATTATTTGTCAAGGCTGAAAGTTTTTTTTTTTTTTTTTATTTCTTTTTCAAACACAAATGGCACATTTGTTAACTAAAGTGTGGCACTACCATGTGAATTTTCAACATTTTTTACGCATACAAACTAATGATATTTATTTAAAATTACCTTTCAATTATTATTATTATCATCATTATTATTATTAATATTATTATTTTCATTTATTTCTTTTGCTTTGTAATTTATAATTATAATCTACCAACTACATTCTATTTATGAGGCAATGGAAAAAAATCTCACTCACATTAACAGCTTTTTTTTTCAATATTATGAAAAAAATTTGTTAATATTAAAAACGAAAAATATTTTTAAATAATTTTTAATTTATCAAGTGAGATTTTTATTTACCTCTAAATCTTATTTATTTTTTCTTTTTTTAATAAGTGCGACACATACTAAAAATTGCGATAGTGATTGTTTGTGTATTGTTAATGTTTATTTAAATATTGTTTTTATTTTTTTCTCATTTGCTTTAATCAATTTCATATTATTTTTTTTCTTCTTCTTTCTTTCTTTCATTAATCACTAAACAGATGTCATTTAAGCTTATTGAATATTATTATTATTATTATTATTATTATTATTATTATTTACAGTGAATAATAAAGTAAAAAAAAAAAATTAATTATAAATGAATGAAAAAAAAAAAATACTAATGAATAAATAAATAAAAATGAAAAATAAATTTCTTATGCTTTTAGGCACGTTATAAAGGGAGAAAAAAAAATATATAAAAAGGGCGATCAAAGAAATGTATAAAGAGGGCAAGAGGGTTGAGGGATGCTCTCAATTTATTTCTCACTTTTTTTTTTTTTTTTTTTTTTTTTTTTTTTTTTTTTTTTTTTTTTTGTGAGATTGTATTAGAGTTATCGAGGTATAAGAAGAATAATTTATGGATGTGTGTTTATGTCAGAGTGTGTGTATATTTATGTATGTGTACGTAAGATGAGATATGAAATAAATAATTAATGATGGCCTCGCACGAGCACTGTAATAAGATTGAAAAAATATATTATATCTTATTAATAATTTATCGTGTAAGTTAATATAGATTATTATTTACAAATCACGTGGATTTTTTTTTTTTAATGAGAAGTGAGGAATGAAGGAGAATATTTATTTAATTTAATTTTATTTCTTTTACATATCAAAACATTGCGAGTTATGAAAATGATTTGAAGCATAAAAATATAAAATGGAGAAAAAGTATTTTTATTTTTTGTCTTCATTAATTATTCATTTTATGAATTGAATATTTAAATGTATGACTGATTTTATATTTCTTCTGTTTCTGTTACTTCAGAAAATTTTTTTATTTCTCTGTAGAATTTAATTAAATTCAAAACATTCAAGTAAAGATGCATAAAGAAATATTTTATAAAATAAAAATGAACGTAATGTTTTTCTCTGTATTTATGTATGTAAAAATTTATTTCATCTGACAATTCAATCTCGAATGTAAAAGAAAAATAAAATAAAAGAATATAATATATAAAAGCTCAAGGGCACACATATTTGACGTGTAATTTATTTACAAAAATAATATTATAACGAGGAAAGTAATAAAGAGTTGTATAGTAATTCAGTTTATAAATAATTTCAATTATTTTTTTTTTCCAAAGGATTAATTTCTTTTTTTATTTTTTTATTTATTTATTATTAATGAAGGGATGGTGAATAATAATGCAAGTGAAAGCATAGCATATGGCACGAAATACAACGGATTTTGTTGCACGCATTGTGAAATAAATTTTATTAACTTTATTATTCATAATTTTTTCATTTTATATTTTTTTTTATTTCCCATTTTGATAGTTGCAATAAATTTTTATACAAAATCCGATGTATTGCACTCATGCACGTTATCTCTAACTATTATACTGTTCATTTTATCAACCACCAACTATTTAAAAACAGTGTGATTTTCTTAATGACTAATAATAAGTCGTTAAACCCGTTATCATAACTTTGTTATTTTTCATTTTGTTTCTTTTTTTTTTTTTTTTTCCTTCTCTTGTCTAATATAATCGTACTGGAAGAACAAGACCCGGTTATTAACCGCCGGTATTAATAATTATATATATCAATTGTATAATTTTATTATCATCACTACGTTTAATAATTAATATTATTATTTTGTCATTGTCATATTTTTTTTCTTCATTTAATCGAGTATTTTTCATATGTATAATAAAAATGTTTTTTTTTTTTATTTATTTTCTCTTCTTTCTATTTTATAACGAAACGTATGGGTCCCATATTATCCAAAGTATGTACGTAAAAATTAAAAGAAAAAAAAAATGAACAATTTCCCATATCCAATAAATTTTTTTTTTTACTTTTAAAATTTCATTTGATAAAATTTTTTTTTCTCCCTCAATCACTCAATACTAACTATTGACCGTCCTGTTTACTATTATCGTTATCATATCTACTGTTATTATTACTATTAATATTATTATTAATATCAATATTAAATGTTCTCACTCTCATTGTCAGTCAAACGCTACACTGATGATAATTAATATATTCCAATTAAATATGACATACTATCAATATTTTATCTTTATATATAATGATGATGCATTGTGATAAAATAAAAAAAAAGAAATAAATATAAAATAAAATTTAAAAAAAAAAAAAAAAAAAAATTATTTCCTGCTTAATTTTAAATATTTGCAGTAATAATTATTATTAAATATCATTTGTTTATTATAAATATTAGATAAATATTTATATTTTTGATATAAATGACGAAAAAAAAAATAAATAAATAAATAAATAAATAAATGAGATGTATAAAATTGTTATAATCATTAAGCGATTAAAGTGACTGAGTTGATAATGTGCAACGTTCCCTTCTATTGTATGACATGCAAAATACACCCTTGGTGATATTAATTAAAGTGGAAAATACCTGGCTAATGTTAAAGAAGAGAGAGAGGAAAAAAAAGCAAGAGAAATTGAGAATAAGAGAAATGAAAAGGAAAAAAAATATAAGGGAAGATATAAAGGGTGCGATATCAATCGCTGTAGTCTTTTGCACGAGTATTATTCTACATACACATACACATGAGTATAATTCAACCATAATAAATCTATGTTTTGTGTTTGTGTGGAATACATATGTATTTGTTTATGTATGTATGTTTTAAAAAAAAAACATGGAGAGTTGAATGAAGGGATGAAGGAACCCATTATGGGGTTGGAGTTAAGGAAGTATTTGTGGATTCGTGCCAACAGGTAGAAGTAAAAGAGCCACTCCTTCACTCACATTTCCATTGATTCATGTACATGTATATGTACTCAGACATGCAAACATTAGTTGGAAATATTTATCGAGAATTTTTTTTTTTTTTTTTTTTTTTTTCATTTGAATTATTTATTTTTTCATTCGTGTTTTAACTTGTTATTTTTTTCATTGCATACAGAAAGGGGATGAAATTATTGTAATTTTGATATTGTATATTTTCTCTGAATTGTTATTTGTAATTTATTAATTTTTCCAATTATTTATGATGGAGTTGAATAGAAGATAAAATGTGTTGAGATAAAATTATATTTTTTATATGAATATATTAAATATTTTATTTTAATTATTTTGAATTGTAATTTTTAATTCGAGGTTTATTAATCGAAATTTATAACTTTGATATCAATTGTTTGACTGGATATTTTATTTTGAGTTGTAGATATTTATTTTATGGTAAAAAAATTATATTAATTTCTGATAGAAAATATTTTTCTTGTTGCAAGTAATGTAAAAAGTATTGATTTTTGGTTTTTTGGCTTGAGTTTATTTTTATCTTTTGAAATTTTGGAATTTTATTATGGTGAATTTTTAGTTTATTATTTTTATATATTTTTAATTTGGCAATTTTTATTCAAGTGAGAGATATTAATTACTGCAATAAAGAACATATGAAAGACAGAATAAATAAAATTAATAATAATTTTCTACATTGCATATCTATACATAAATATATTAATGTATTATTATTAATAAATAAAAAAACAGCCAATTATTATCATTATCATCATCATTATTATAATATTCTACTATAAAAGAAATTGATTCTATAATGTAATATTATATTATCCACTCTAAAAAATGTCTACAGGAAGAATTTATCTATTCTCTTACCTGAATTTATTGTTGACATTGATGTGATCCAATCATAAATAAAATAAAAAAAAAGCTCCCAATAGTTGAATATATAAAAATGTATGTATAAGTATATGCGTTATGTATTTGTATATTCATTAATAAAATCCCATACAACAATTTTGAACTACATACACTCAGCCCATCATTCACAAATTTTAAAATTGAATTATTTGAAAATAATTAAATATTAAAGAAGAAATAAAAATAATTAAATATTTTTTTTTCCACTCACGAGTGTATTAAAATTAAATAATATTTTTTTCTTGCATTTACAGGAATGTGTGTTAAGGCACTCGGGTTATTAGTGTATTCAACTAATACAGAATTTTAATAAACAAATGGAAAAAAAAAAATAAAATTATAAAAGTTGGAAAAAGGAGAAAAAATAAAAAAAATATTTATTAATTTATGAATGAAAGAAAGATATTTTTTTTTGTTTGTAAATGTTCATATTACTCCGAAAGCTTTTTTTCTTTGTAAAGTAGTCTAATTCATGAAGACACACAAACAGTTACGCACACATCTTATACACAAATACACACACACAATGATGAAACTATAGATGAAACTTGTGACTTGCTCGTTTTCTTCATTCCTCTTCTCTAAAACAGCTGGATATGTTTTATATACAATGGAGAGCATATATAACAATAAATAAGTATTATAATAAAAAATAAATAAAAGTGCAAGAAGAAATAAACCAAAAAGAAACTTATTCAATATTTTCTAAGTAGGAGGAAAAAAAAAATTGTGTTTACATATTAAAAATCAAAATAAAATAAATAATTAAAAAAACAAAATGATTATCCTCTTGATGATTTAAAGTGCTAGAGCTTAGCCTAAGCATGCTCTACACAATTTCTGCTTGGCCGTAATACACTTTTAAAAACGGCACCTTATATTAAATATTATAAAATACAAAAAAAAAAATGCAAATTAATTTTTCTTTTTTGTTTAAACACAAAAAAAAATATCAAATAGAGATCCAATGTCACGCCTGTTGGCTGGTCTTGAGAGCTTTTTATCCAAGAACACATCAGTGGTGAAAATAAAAATTAAATGTAAATAAAGTATAATATGCTTTAATATACACGACATTTTTTTTTTCGCACCACATTGTTATTTTTTTCATAACATTTTTCATATTTAATAAAGTGATAAAAAATAGTTGAGTTAATTTTGACCAACCAGAAAGCGTCACGAAATGGAGCTTCAAGGGTCTCAGCCGCTGCTAATTATCCGTTTAACATTAATAAGCTAATTAGCTTCGACTTTACCTTAGAGACTGTGATAACTAGGAATCAAAGTGTGAAAAAAAATAAATAAAAAAATAAATAAAAGATCAAGAAGAAATAATCAGTAAGTTAAAAAAATAATACAGGCCGCAGTGCAACAAACACAGCACCAAAATAAAAAAATAATATACATATACATATAATACAAATTAAATAGGAAATAAAAATTGTGTACAAAATTAAATATAAAATAGTTTTTTTGCAGAAATAAAATTTTTAGAAACTAATGCAATATTGATTTGTTCATTATGTAAGAACAAATAATATTATTAATAATAATAATTATTATTATAATTATAAAATAAATAGATAGAAGGGGTAGGTAGGTAAAGATAATACAAAGGGATAATACAACAAAGATGTTAGCTACCAGTTGTAAACGACTACTTTATTGGCAATTTTACTAGGCATCAAAACCTAAACTAATATCATTTACTTGCTTGTAATTCCATTTAATCATATCCATAATAAACTCGCAATGCATTTTGTCAGTAGAGTATTGTGTGAGTGTGTTATATAAATATATACGTATGTATGTGTGCATGTGTATAATTTTTATTTGTGTATTATTCATAAATTATTTTGTTCCTTTAAACAAATGAAAAAAAAAAAAAAAATTCCACGTTCTACAAAAATCTATTTTTTTTTTTAAATATTTCTACATTTGTCTCCCTCATATTGTTTCTTATATTCCCTAGTAATAAAGCGTGGGAAAATGATAATAATAGTGCAATGGATAAATATAAATAAGGAAATGTTGGATAGACAATATGAAATGGAAGCACGAAATATACAGAGGTTTTTGCCTCCGATCTTTTTGGAAAATGGGGGATAAATGTCGGTAGAATTGTGAATGTCAGGGGAAAATAAAAAAAAAAAGAGGGATGAATGTAGATATAGAGAGAGGGAGAAAATTAAACAGGGTGTCCTGCAAGTCTCGACGCGCGCAGCGAATTGTGGGGATGATGCCGTGCCCAGTTCCCCTTTTTGCCTTGCAAAGAGAAACGCCACACGTTCTCTCTTGTGTATAGTAACGATCGATCGTGGCACAAGTGAGAAATATATATATATATATATATATATATATATATATTCTCTCAGAGAATAGAGAAACGAGATAATAGAGAATATATAGTAGAAAATATAAGAAGAGAAAAGGGAAAAAAGATGGATCACAAACCAACTCTCTTCCACCTTCACTTTTCTATTTTTCCCTTAACACATTTAAGAACGTGTGTTTTCTACTTTGTATATATATCTAAAAATGCTCATTTCGTTTTTCCCTTCACGTACAGAATGATCATCATCATCATCATCATCATCATCATTATCATCATCATCCCCTTTTTTTTTTCCTTCTTTCCTACTCTCTATCTTTTTTTTTTCTCATTTTTTTTCCCTTTACTTCTTTCGCTTTGTGCACACACACTACACTTGCATTCATCATCATCCTGCACGCGAATCATGGGCGTGACTTGAATTAACGTACACATATATCATCAAGTACATATGCATACGTGTTTTTTCAATAATCTCTCCGGTCTTAACGTACATTATTTATTTATATGTATATTTCTCTTTTTTTTTATCGCTATGCCCCAATGCAACGTTTAAAAAATAGAAAAAAAAAAAAAAAAATACTGAACAAAATAATTGATAATTATCTCATGATTAATTGTTACTTTGTTGTTAATTTTGTATATATGTGTATGTGTTTGTGTGTGTGTGTTGTCATTGTGTTAATGTTACTAACTATTGATAATAATAATAATAGTAATAATAATAGTAATAATAATAATAATAATAATAATAATAATGACAGTTATGACAATAGTAATGATGCTTTTGTGATGCACAATAATACTAATAATAATAGTAATAATAATAATGATAATAATAATAATAAGTAATTACTAAGGTATTATCTATTGAAATTACGGTATTACATGTTGACAATTAATTACTCATCATTTTGAAACATATATATATATATATACATGCACGCATACATATATACATACATACATACATACATACATACATACATACATACATACATACATACATACAGGTATGTACATGTATATATATATATATAAATTCGCAGGTAATTGAAAAAAAAAATGCAGGTGAAAAGAAAAGTATGATAAAAATGAAAAAATTAAAGTTGTTACATGTGTGATAAAATTTTTTTTTTTGAAATATATGAAAGTATGAAAAAATATATAATGCAATTTTGAATAAGAATGAAAAAAGGAAATGAAAAAATTTTTTTTTTTTTTTTTTTTTTTTTGAATATTTTGCTAAATAGAAAAAATGTAAATTAACCAAATTTGTTTTTGTTCATGGAGGATTATTTCAACCAAGCATGCTTTTCACCTATTACAAAATATTGATAAATATATAAGTATAGTTTATATTTATAATATTTATAATAATAATAATAATAATAATAATAATAATAATCATACACAATACTCTATTGGATTTGTTAGCGTTCAAAACTAAGCTACGCATTACTGTTGACATTTGCTATTGTTTAATAACCTCGATTAATTTACAAGGAATTTATATGAGTAAAGTTTGAAAAAAATTGATAAAAGGAAAATGAAAAGGAAAAAAAATAGTGATAGATTTATAATTATTTGGGGGTTTTTTTTTTATAATTATAAAAAGTAATTGAAGATAATATCGAGAGAAAAAAAAACGTGCGTGAAAAAATTGAAATTAAAAATTGATAATAGGAATTAATAGTAGACAGAGAAAGGATAATATTTTTGAGAAATAGTGTTGAAATATTTGAAAATAAAATAGGAAAAAAAAATAGATATTAAAATAAAACGAGAAAAATAATTAGAAAAAATAACTAGGAAGAAGTCGTACCCTGGATCTGTCTCGTATCATTATTAGCAGCCCATGAATATTTTATTCATTTTCTATTTTTCTTGACTATTAATTTTAAATCGATGGGTTTTAATTATTTTTTTCAAATATGAATGAAAAAATTGCGGCGCGCTCAAACGATATTTTACCAATCATCCGCAGCAATTATTCAAAAATCAAATTTATATACATATATGTAAGCATATATGCACATAATTAATTTATATTCGAAGACAAAAAAATAAACACGCGACACATCACACCCATTCCTACATCACATCACTCATACTTTCTGGCTTACAAACATTTTTCTTATTTTTTCTATGCTCTCAATTTATTTTTTTATTATTTAGCAATTAAATTTCACAAATAAATTTTTATTTCTCACTCATTCGGTTGTCGATGCATAAAAAACAACGACATAAGTACGTATCATTTAATGATAATTTTTAAGAATACGTGTGTTTTTGTTTGTTATAATTATAAATTAATAATACTCGTGTTTGCAAGTAAACGAGTTGAGTTTTCGTATTTTCTCTTATTTTCATTTTTTTTTTCTACCAATTTACGTCTCACTATATAACTGTATATATCACTTGCAAATTGGTTTTTCATTTTGTTTATTTTTATTATTTTTTCCATGTTATTTTATTATCGTTATTGTTATTATTCATTAATATTATTTATCATTAATTAATTTTTTTTTGTTTTTTTTTCTTGTTTTTTTTTTTATTCGTATCACTAGAGATTATTACTTATCATTTGGAAAAGTGGATTATTTATCCATACTTTTCTTATCGTATTTTTCACGTGTACGATTAAATTATTATCGTTTATTTATATACTTAATTTGTAATAATTATATGCATACGATAATCGTAAGTTCTGTTTTATTTTTTTAAATTGATTAAGTAAATAGTTGAGTTTGTTCGCTTATTGCTCGATATTTCTCACATTCGATTATTTTAATTTACATTTATCACTCCTCATTTGCAACATTTTTTTTTTGTATTATAATTTTTTTTTTTTTTTT
>JAQQBS010001424.1:6637693-6667076 GCA_030347275.1 Microctonus aethiopoides
AAAAAAAAAAAAAAAAAAAAGAAAATCAATTTAAAAAAAGAAAACATTTTTTTGCACTGCGATTTATATGCAAAATTTCCAGTTATCCTAGAGATTGACTGCAAAAATGAATATATCCTAGAGATTAACTACAAAAATAAATATATTGAGCAAAAAAAAATTTTTTTTAAAATTTTTCCTAGATTTTCATCGCTCGGAAAATTTTTCCGAATGTCTGCACGCACGCCATCTATCACAAGTCAGAATTTTCCACCGTGGAAAACCTTCCAACAGTTGATAAAACAGATTATTGCAGATAATATAAATTTCTATAAAATTCCTGCATTATCGACGGTATAATCTACTTTATCGATAGATGGTTAAAAAATTTTGCAGTTGTAATGAATTGATTTTAATATATGTGGACATGTGCAATAATAATTGTGTATCATGATAACATTTAGAATGCCGCAATATAAGCATAAATACAATTGCATATAGACATGAGAATGCCATATATATAAATGGAGGTTTGCATGTTTGCTTGTGCGTTCCAATGAATTTGTGGTTTATTCAGGAATTCGAGGAGATAATCTCTCTCACCCACTTGGTGGACACTTTGCCCACTAGTTATTCACACAATTTCATACAACTGAAATCAAAGCTAATAATCCAATTCCTCTTTATATTTATGAATGTCTTTCATTGATATAATAAATGACAATATTTAATTGGATTAATTAATCTTTGATTTAAATATCAGTTTAAAAAACACGATATTTTTTTTTTATATTATTGTTTCTTTATTGAAACAATTAATTCATGTAAACGCCAAGCTGTATTATAGTTGCAAAAAAAATAAACATTAATGAATAATTAAATAAGTATGTAAAAAATAAAATAGAATACACAAAAAATGTGAATTCATGAATTTCTAAATTAAAATTCTTCATTTACTTTTTCAATTTTATACTCCTAATATTCTCTCTAATTTACAAACTAAATTAATAATTATTGAATTAACGAATTTACGAAAATACCCAAAATTCGATAAATCATTATCTAAATAAATAAAATATATAAATTTATAATAAAATAACTATTAATATATTTTTACACCTGTGTAATATATTGCCAATCTAATAATTAATTCCACCGACAATTATTAATATTATATATGCATTATGTATTTTTTTTTCTTGGTTAATATCTACTAATTCATGTTATTATTATCATTATTTTATTTTTAAATATATATATATATATACGTATATATACGGAAAAATAATATATCATGCCGATCAAATTCAAAATATAAATCTTACTGCACTCTCTCTTCTGCTATCTATAATTCAACAATTTTTTTTTATTTATTATTTCTTTTTTTTTTTCTAAAATTTCCTTGCCTGATGCGATCTCGTTTCCACTTCAATAGACTCCATCATCATGACGTCATCATACCTTCCTTCCTCAGCCATATTCAAAAGTTTTTCCCCAAAATCTCAAGACCTGAAAATCTCATTTTTCGTCACTTTTCTTCAATTTTATTTTATTCATTTTATGTATTTGTTATTTTTTTTTCGTTAAATTCGAACTGGATTTCAAGTTTAAACAGGGTATAGCGTTGATGCACAAGGGTGGAGGGGTTGTACAAGACCTGACATTCAACATTTCTCAATAGAGACGTTGAATATTAATTCAGACACCACTTGAAAGGGGAAAATCATCATGACTTTTGTTACTCTCTCGACATGGAAACTTGTAATAAATATATCGTCATATTTTATTTTCTTACTTAAATCATTTAAGTGAAAATTGAAAGTCTATAACATCAAAGAGAACATTTATATTTAACATATTAATATTTATAATAAAAAAACCACAGCCACGAAATAAATCAGATTTATAAATAGATAAAAATTCAATTGAATATATTTTAATTAATTTTATATTTTTATCTATCGAAATAAATATTTATCTAAATGGACAATCAATTTAAAGGGTTGTTGAATGGTTATTATTTTTTTTTCTTCGTTTATGCCAATGGGAATTGTCTGCTCAATCGTGTGGATCTCTTGATATATTCACTGGTGAATGTGAGTGTGCAGAGAAATAAAGATTTTAAGAAGAGGAACGAAATGAAACAAGGGAATCGTGACTTATCACGACTATCGTTTTCCTTTGCGGGCACACAAACTGTGTGCCTACAAATTTTCGTGTACAACCCTCTCTCCACACTATACACTATACACTACCACTCAGATATACTCAGTGGTGACTAACAGCCCTCTTACTGTCTACCTCTACACTGTAAATGTACACATAATAAATAAATCTATATTTTTTTCACTGATTGTTGCAACGTGATTCAACGTTTCCTGAGTAGGGTTGAGACATGTTTATTTCATGAAGTAATTAACATTATGATTGTGTTGAGTGAGTGCAAGAGAAAGGTAAAAATAACCGATCCATAATGTGTATAAAAAAAAATATTAATAAAAATTTATTTATTAATTATTTTTCACTTTTATTTAAGAAAAATTTATTTGATATTTTAATTCTGTTTATTATTTTATTGATTATAATTCTGTAGTTTAATTATAAATATTCTCTTGCACACACTCAATATTTTATTGTGTTAATATGTTTAATAAATTTAAATAACTACATGTTCAATTTTAATTTATCGCTAAATTTATTTTTCTATTGCTATTTTTTATAGCATAAAGTTTAAAAATAATTTACGGTATTTATATCCGGTTGATTATTTGGGTTATATTATTTTGTAGCAACATGAATAAACTTTTCAAATGCTCTACGAATATAAATATTAAATTTTATATTTAAATATTTATTAATTCAATAAACGAATTTTTAATACTTATGTGTCATGCCATGGTGGAATTTATATTATATAAATATATTAAAAATATATTTGGAGAGTGAATTTAAAGGAAGAGAAGATATGTAAAAATAAAAACAAAAAAAAAAATCACCCGACATACTTTTACCCACAATAACTACATTTTTTACAATACTTATTATTATTAACCTACAGTCTGACTATTCAAGACCAATATTCAGGTTTCCGCTCCTTTGTAAATTTAATTTTTCGTCATACATACGAAACAAATTGCCCAAACAGTTAAAATAAAATTTCATAAAAGATACAAAACTAAAAAAAAAAAAAATAAAAAAAAAATATATTCAACTAAAATTAAATTCTAGTTGAAAAAACCTTTTTTTTCACACACTCCCATATAGTATATATATATAATATACTTATCTATATATAGATATATATACGGTGCTGTTAAATTATCAGGAAGAGAGAAAAAGAGAGAGAGATTGTAAAAAAAAAATAGGAGAAAAATTACATTGCAAATAATTAGCAAAAATTTTGAAGGTTTACTCTACAATAATTTTTATATATATGTTTCAAATACATATATACATGTATATTTATAATAAGTATTTACTTCAATTAATTACGATAATGTGAAAGCCCTGCATCCCCTGCTTTCTTTTTATTTTCTACTATGTTAAATTCACTTGCTCGTTATTTTTACGATTGACTTTTTTTTTTTTCTTTTTTCTCTTAACTCTTTTTTGTCTTTACCTGGACGACAATACGCGGTTCAAGGTTCGAAGAAGATTTGACACAGTTGCTCCACATCATTCGCGGCCATTGGTGCTCGTCCTGCGTCCTTAAAAATAGAGACAACGATTTTGTGTGTGTGTTTGTGTTTTATTAATTCATTTAATTAATTTTATTTATTTTTTCAATTTGTTTTATTAAACTTTTTCGTATACGTGGAATAAATATTACTTGATAAAAATATAATTCCAATCACTATCCACCATATTTTCTGTAAAATATATATACGTATATAAATAAACTAAAAGAAAAAATTAAAACCTTTTATAAACGGTATTTTAATAATTTTAATAATTACTACATTTTATTATGAATAAAAATATTTGCCAGCATAAATAAATTATATTGACTTTTATAAAAAGCGAATTAATTCTTGAAGCCGATAGTTTTTCATTGTCCAAATGCCTGTAAAATAATATTCAAATGAATTAATTTATTTTACTTATTTATTTATTATTTTATTTTATTTTATTTTATTTTTTTCACTAAATTTGTGACGATCTACTAAATTGAATAATTAATTAATATAATTAATATACGTTACTATATTAATTGCGTCAATATAAAATAATTCCACGTCAATTAGTTTATCAATTCTACATTGTGCTATACATATATAACAATATACTTTATGTAATAATAATTTGCGATAAACATTTGGATGCTTTTTAATTTTACGAAACCACTCAACCTCTAGCCAACTACAATAATATTATTATAATAATAATTATTATTAATATTCTACTGCACCTACAAGACAATTTAACGTGTCGTTAAAATTAATTAATAAAAATTTAAGAAAATTTTTTTATTGGTTTTATGCCACTATTTAAATTCAAATACGAGGAAATAAAACAATAAAATAATTTAAATACAAAAGAAAAAACATGTCTACACAACGAGTATTTATATAAATAAATAATAATTTATTTATTCATTTATTTATTTACGTGAAAAATTTTATTTTGTTTTTTTAATTTTTGCTCAGACATTTTTTTACATTATCTGGACATTTAATGTATAGAGCTAATGACGTATGTACATACGTATACATGTATGTATACGTTGTATTCACAAACAAAAATAAAACAACAACAAAAAAATCCTCAGTACGACTCATTCGCGACGTGAAACGATATATCTACGAAAATAATGCTGACCACGTACTTTTATTACATACTACGTGCTTTATTAGAGATTAAAGACGGAAATGAAACGATAGGAAGTGAAGAACGACGGGGAGAGAGAGAGGGGAAATCAAAATAAACGTAAAGAGACAGAGAAAAATAGGAAGGAAAAAAAATAGAATAAAGGAAGAGAAAAAAAAATACTACAATTCCTGAGGGTGTACGAAAAAAATGGTTCAAGATTCACAGGGGAAAAAATCGGAATAAGTATACATACAAGTATATAAATGTATATACACATGTGTGTGTGTGTGTGTGTGAAAAAAAAAAAGCCCGAAGGAATTTGGCAATAGAAAACGACTTATCTTCTCAACAAGGGGAATGTCATCGTCAAAATGATGCAGCCTCAGCTACTTTTTTCAATGTAATTTCAATATCTATTGTATGCTATTTTTTTTTTATATTTTATATAAAGTATTAGAACCGTCCAGGATAGAAAAAAAAAAAAGGCATTTTATCGTTTTTGTAAATTATAATATAGAAAATGTATAGAAAATAATTTAAAAACTTTGAAAAGAAAAAAAGAGAGAAAAGAAATTTTTTTATTTTTGTGAATTTCAATAAATAAAAATTTAAGATATTACTACTGATAGTGCTAGATGTTTTGTTCACATTAGTCAAATGATCTCGTAAACGGGTGAAGGAATAAAATAAAAAATTTACATGAAGATTAATTTGGAAACAGATTGAAATTTTTTTCTCAATTTTTTTTCCTAAAATTTTACTTTTCAATTTTGTTTCAACTATCAATTATTATCTATTTTTATTTTCTATTATTAATAAAAATCAGAAACACATTTACACAGAAATGACAGTATATAATAATCTCATAAACATCTTCAAATTAAATTTAATAAACTAATCACGGATTAATTTTTACAATAGCGTATGTGTATATAAATATCTGAGTTATAAATAACACGATAAATGTCGTTTTCATGCTCGAGCTAATTGTCGATAAGAATCACTCGCCAGTAAATATACACACACATATCCAAGACTTAATCATGGAAGAAATTAAATTAGCAAACAAGTTAATTTCACAAAAAAAAAAAATAAATAAAATAAAAATAAAAATAAAATAAAATTTAATAATAAAATTAAAAGTAATCCTTATTTTATTTCATATTTAAATTCATTTTATTCATTTTCTTTTTCTTCTCCCTCGTTTTTTTCTAAACTTCAACTCAAGTTGAAGTCGATTATAAAAATTTGCTTATCGTAGGAAATTGTTTCAATTGAGTTTAAACAGCAACGACGATGACGATGAGGACGAGTTTGAGAACCACCTGCGGAAGCGTCTGATCCCATACCCACCGCGATTTCACCCTCTCATTCGTTCCCCCCCCCCCTCTTCCCTCCCACTCTCTTCTTCGTTTTATTCCCCCCTTGATGGCGTTTCCACAGACTAAAACGGATTCACCTTGTCGCCATTTGCCTCTCAACCCCTCTCTTCAATCTCCCTATCGTTCCCTCGTCTTCGAAGAAACCCAACGCGCACTACCACATCGTCATCTACCACTACGCATACAAAAGTCATCTATAATATATGTATATAGTATACCTATATGTATTATTACTCTGTTATATATTGTAGATTTGTATAACAACCCTCTGTCTACCCCATTTCACCTTTCTATATTCACGTCCTGCGTGCAACCCTTACTTATGCCTGGTCAATAACCCCCATTTTGTCTAAAACTATCTAGAAGTATATCTATAAATTAATTAAATAATTCAAATAACAGATTTTTCATATTTATTTATTTATTTAATTATTTATTAATTTATTCATTTTTTTTTTATCATCAATTTAAAAAATTTTTTTTTTCATTAACCCCTATATTGTCTAAAAATATCTAATAACATTGATAAATTAATTAAACAATTTAATTAACAGATTTTTCATATTTATTTATTTATTTAATTATTAATTTAATTTAATTCATTCATTTTTTTTATCATTACTTTTTAAAAATTGTTTTTGATTAACCCCTATATTGTTTAAAACTATCTAAAAACCTATCAATAAATTAATTAAACAAATTAATTAACAGATTTTTTTTATATTTATTTATTAATTTATTTCTTTATTTATTATTTTTTTATTATCATTAATATTTTTTTTTATTTTCCTTCATTAACCCCTATTTTGTTGAAAATTATCCAAAAACCTATCAATAATTTAATTAAACAATTTAAATAACAAATTTTTCATATTTATTTATTTATTTATTTATTTATCCCTTCATTCATTTTTTTCATCATCAATTTTGTATTTATTTTTCTTCATTAACCCCTATATTGTCTAAAACTATCTAAAAACCTCTCAATAAATTAATTAAACAATTTAATCAAAACATTTTCCATATTCATTTATAAATTTATTCCCTTCATTTTTTTTTTATTCTTCAATTTTTTCTTCTTTTATTTTTCATAATCAATTCCCTCTATTATTTATTATTCATCGATTAAACATTACTCAACCTACAACCCCCTCATCTTTTGCATACCAATAAATTATAAAAGTCATCAAAATACATTTCACAGTATCAATTCCAATGCGAAAGTGATACAACAAATATAAATTCACTCATTAATAATAAATATACACAAATGCACTTGATTTTTATTATTAAAAAATCTGAATCCTTTCTTACTTAATTTTTTATTATTATTTTTTTTTCACTAACGTAATATTACACATTATACTTCCCGCGTAAATAAACAGTATAGAATTAATACAAACATGTTTTACTAATTGAAAGAACAAAAAATAAATAAAGTTTATAAAAAAGTTTTGGGACTCATCATAAATCTGAAATGCAAACGTTGAATGAGAACAAAAACGCTACACAACACGCACATTCCATCCATGTATATTTATTTACACACATCTATAAATGTACACAAATACACATAGATATATATAAAATTTAACAGGAGCTATTGCACGTAACGAGTGACGATTCGAGTCCAGGGGTATTTTCGACCAGGCATGTCATAGAAATTGTTAGTACCCTTCTCTCTCGATACAAAAATTATTTATATTGTATTTCTCACCACTACATCCACTTCATTCTCTCAATATATATGTATATATAAATGTTCCATTCTATATTCAATTATTATCATCCATACAC
The DNA here is from genome assembly GCA_030347275.1 of Microctonus aethiopoides. NCBI lineage: Eukaryota > Metazoa > Arthropoda > Insecta > Hymenoptera > Braconidae > Microctonus > Microctonus aethiopoides. The sequence continues at coordinate 6,645,661 of JAQQBS010001424.1, forward strand.
AACTGAATGACAATTTTATTGTTCATGAATAACAATTCATTTTACTGTTAACAAAGTGATACACGATGTATAATAAAATAATTTAAAAAATTTTAATAATCTATATGAAATATATATAATAAAATAAATAAATAGATAAATAAGTAAATAATTAATTAATTAATACACGATATAAAATTAAATAATTTAAAAAATTTTAATAATCTATATGAAAAATATAAAATAAAAAAAATTATATAAATAAATAAATAATTAATTAATACACGATATAAAATTAAATAATTTAAAAAATTTTAATAATCTATATGAAAGATATAAAATAAAAAAATATATAAATAAATAAATAATTAATTAATATACTATATATAATTAAATAATTTGCAAAATTTCAACAATCTATATGAAAAATATAAAATAAAAAAAATTATATAAATGAATAAATAATTAATTAATACACGATGTATAATTAAATAATTTAAAAAATTTTAATAATCTATATGAAAGATATAAAATAAAAAAATATATAAATAAATAAATAATTAATTAATATACTATATATAATTAAATAATTTGCAAAATTTCAACAATCTATATGAAAAATATAAAATAAAAAAAATATATAAATAAATAAATAATTAATACACGATATATAATTAAATAATTTAAAAAATGTCAACAATCTACAAAAAATATATAAAATAAAATATACAAAATAAAAAAAAAAAATAATTATTTTCCATTTTGAATATAAACTCGTTTGAAATATAAAAATATATTTTTTTTAATTGAAAAACTGGACAATATTATGAACTATATATAAAATAAAAATTCACAAAGATACTTTATTCCACCATTAATTGAGAAAATATATATATATATATATTAAGCATTGATAGTGTGCTGGATTTTAATTGAGAATTGTAAATGATCGGAGGATGAGTTTACGGCCCTGACAATTGCGCTGTTGGAGACAGAGGGGTATGAACAGAAGTACTAACAGCACAGGGGAGGTAAGAGGAGTAGTGTAACGCGTGGCAGGGTTGTATCAAAGGGATGAGGCAACAAAGGGGAGGTGAATGGCTCACACTATGGAGCCATCTGTGGTAGTTGGTGGGAACTTTGTCTTAAAAATCATTCCACCGGATCAATACTCGTCGCGACCAGACGAGACGCAGTACATTTCTCTCTCTCTCTCTCTCTCTCTTTCACCCCCTCACTTTCATGAAGAGTGCGAGAATGTACCCCAGAGGCATCCCCATCTCTATTCCACACACTTTTTATTCACCCCTTTTCTCTTTCTTTCACTGCTTTACGTTTTGTTTCATTGTATTTCTTTTTTTTTTTTTTCTCTTTTTTCTTTCTTTTCTTTATTTCTTTCTCATCTTTTATTTGCTTTGGTATATCGCCTATTTTTCTGTCTGCATATATACGGCTGTAGCCCCTTCAAAGTTAACAGGAAACTCTCACCTCTCAATTTTTTTATTTTTTTTATTTTTTTTTTTTCATTTCCCCTTTCACCTCGTATTTTGCTCTCGCTCACTATCTTCCGGTTCTATCTATACCGACAACTAGGAAAATCGATACGACAATATTCTCCCCCTCAAGCACTTTTTCCTTCATTCATCCATCTATTTATTTCCCTTTGTGTTCTCTTTTGACAAGTTTAAGTTTCGTCCTGTTCTATTTCAATGTCTCTGAGTCATTAACTGAACTTTGTCATCACGTCCTGTCCTGATGCCAAGTGAATATCGTAATGTAGGGGAAAAATTAAAGTAGTAAAAAAAAAAAAAAAAAGAAAGCTATGAATTATTATTTTTATTCAATACCTCTATAAAATTCATTTACTTTAATATTATTTCTATAAATTTATAACACTTCACTACCTTTCCATTCACTTCTCTATTACTTTCATGTAATCAATAAATAATCAAATGACTAATTGACAAGTCAACATAATATTGCAAATATGTTGAGAGTAATTAAAATTATTGTTTATAATTATTTTAATATTTTTACTCACATTCGATTGTATAGAAATGTTTTATAAAAGATTATGTATATTAGAACACTAAGGACTCCTTTGTATATAATATTGTATATTATATAATATTTATTTATGTAGAAAAAAAAATAATATATAGGGAAAGGTCGGGAGAAATTTTCTGCCTAAGGAAAATGTAAAGTTTAATTTATTTTTACAATGCATTTTTTATCACGTGGAATCGTTCAATTGCTCAGCTAAAATTATAATCTGTGTTGATGATGTGTATAAAAATTTTATTGTGTCCTTATTACCAAAACGAATGTGTGCAAAAAATAAAAAATTGTGTAAAGTATAATAGAGAATAATAATTTTTATAAAAATATTGAAACATCAATTTTTTAATTCGACTTAAGTATCTAAACTTATATGCATTCGATTTATTGAATTAGTATTTATATAAATCTGATATAGCATTAACCAACTTGGAAGAAAAAAATAAAGTAACATTATCGTTAAGAATTTTTGTGAACAGGTTTCTTTGTTCTCACAGAGCCATTTTGCCCCACTTTTCCCCCTATATTCCCTCGTGCATGTATGTATTTAATGTGACATTTCCTGATGAGAAACCTTTGAAGGGAGGTTTTGTAAAGAAAAAAATAAACGTGAATAAAAAATTGGATTGTGAAGACTTGCATAAACAGGTCAGAAAATATATAAAAAATAAAAAAAAAAAAAGAAGTCATGTCAATGTGAATATATTTTCTTATAATTTTTAGTCTCACATTAATGTCTGCATGTGTATTTTACAGAGCTTTAGGTGCTTGCGGGCTTTCGGTTGTGTCGTGTGTTCTTCTCGTCCCTGTGGCTTCTAATAGCATAATTCAATTTGCAATTTACTTCTCTTTCTCACTTTCTACCAACGGTGTATACTTTGAAATTTACTTCTCTCATATTCGCTTTGTTCATCTTTTATTTATTCTCTCTCTTTCTCTCTCTCTCTTAATGTTACTCGTCATACTCAGCTCGTGTTTCCTGATGCTCCACAAGTTATACAATCGTGTTATCTACATGTAAGTAAATTAGCAGACAGTGAAGTTTAAAAATAATTTATAAATGAGAAAAAAGAAATAGAGAAAAAACATTAAATTAAATTAAAAAGATTTTTGTAATAATATTTAAATATTTATTTTTTATTTAAATAAGTATTTAAAATAAATATTTATTATTTAAAAAAATATTTAAATAAATATTTAACAAAATATATAAATGAATATTTAACAAAATATTTAAATGAATATTTAACAAAATATTTAAATAAATATTTAAAACAAATTTTTAAATAAATATTTGAAACAAATATTTAAATAAATATTTAAAACAAATATTTAACAAAATATTTAAATAAATATTTAACAGAATATTTAAATAAATATTTGAATAAATATTTAAATAAATATTTAAAACAAATATTTAAATAAATATTTAAAACGAATATTTAAATAAATATTTAACAAAATATTTAAATAAATATTTAAATAAATATTTGAATAAATATTTAAATAAATATTTGAATAAATATTTAAATAAATATTTAAAACATAAATATTTAAATAAATATTTAAAACATAAATATTTAAATAAATATTTAAAACAAATATTTAACAAAATATTTAAATAAATATTTAAATAAATATTAAAAATAAATATTTATTATTTCATCAAATATTAAAAATAAATATTTATTATTTAAAAAAATATTTAAATAAATATTTTTTTTTCGAGATTTGTAAATAATAAATTTGTAAGTAAAATAGAAATAAAAATAAATAAATTTATAAATCATAGAGCGAGATTAAAAAAATCCTCATTCACTGCAGGTAATTTAAATGTTCATGAAAAGAATAAAATGAGGGAAAAAAAAAAATTAAGAGAGTAAGGAACAAGAGAAGACCTAATGGCGAAGAAAAAATAACGAGACGAGAAAGAAAAAATAATACAAAAGTAAATACGAGTATAAATAAGAAGAAGAAAATTGAAAAACCACCAACGAGCTAATCTCAAACTCGTTGGACCCCGGAAACGTTTGATCTTCGTAGCTTACTGCCAGTGTCGTGTGTCTCATCTCAACTCTACTCATTTCAACTCCCTCATATTTTTTTTTTCCCTCCCTATCTCGCCCACCATTTCCTTGTTTCATTTATTGTATGTATGTTTACATCATTCTAAAGCAACAGACCACTCCATGTTCTTCAACTCTCGACTTTATACTTTCTTTTCCTCATTCAACTAACTCCACCAACGCTTATAATAATTATCCAACGAATAAAATAATTATAAAAAACAAAACTGATAAAAAAAAAAAAAAATTCATTTCCGCAAACATTTTTTTTACACATATAAATTAAAAAAAAAAATATATTCAACACTTTATAATTAAAACAAATAATCATTTAAAACAAAACAATACCCATAAAATAAATCAATCATTCATCAATAATAATATAAACAAATATATTCAATTAATTATTCAACACATATAACAATTTTTAATCTCATTATAAAAATCACTCACGAGTCATAAAACAATATAAAAAAAATTATTTATCCCGTGCAAGCAATTAAAGCATATAACTTTCATAGAATTTATTTAAATGAAAAAAAAAAAATAAATAAAATAAATAAATAAAAGGAAGAAAAAAAATATTCGTACAATCGATTGTGTACGTCCGTTCACCCTCGCGACGCAGGTATATAGAGGGAGGCAAAAAATAGTAGGGGGTGCCAAGCACTTCGAGAAGGGTGGCTTGATAGAAAGCTATATAGGGGCGAAGCGCACGGAGAGGGATGAAAAGCATCAGGGGGACTATGGAGAATTGTAGTAAGCCGCTTACAGAGGGCTGAATGTTGCCTAACGCCACTGGCGTATAGAGATGTGATTCCTAGTATCTATATCTCTATCCACCTTTATATATACTGTTACGTATGTATGTATGTATATTACTGCAATCTATATAGTCATTGACGTCGACCTAATCAAAGAGAATGTCCAACCACATTGACGAATTAATTCTTACTTAAAAAAAAAAATTTTTCATCTATTTATTCCATTTTATTATTAATCCCTTTTTTTTTTGTCATTTAGATTTTTTGGGTTATCAATAAATCTCTTTGATAATATTTGATGCAAAATGCCATGATTCTATCAATAACTATTGCAAATTGATATTAATAATTGAAAGAAATTTTTAACCAATTTTAAAAAAAGAGAAAAAAAAACGAAGATTAAATATCAGTTAAAGAATTGAAAGCAGAAAAATAAATAAATAAAATAGTTAAAGTATACCTAACATAGATCTATTTATACATATGTTTATGTGGGGTGTATATGTATATAGTAGAGAAAACGGATCAATGAAATCCGGCACTTTCGCATAAGCGCCATACGTCACTCGCATTTCTCTCTCATCTTGGGTCTTACTGGGCGTTAGATGTAGCATAGAGAAACTCTCCCTTCACTCTTTATTTTTTTTTTTTTTTAGCCTTTTCAATATTTTTCTCACGTCTTATGTCCATGGTACGAGAAGCCACACAGAATAATCTTTATAAATAATTCATACCCACAGAGACACAACTCATGGGCGACATTGCGTCTCTAAAAGTTTTTGCATTGTAAATTATCGATAAAATAAATATAAATATAAAAATAAAAATATTATTTGTAATGAAACAAATTATTTATCGATGACTGTAATTTATTTTATTTTTAGCAGCTCAAAGGGAATTTCCAAAAATCTAAAATTGATTTGGATAATTATTGTTTAAGAGTTTATAAAAAAAATTAATAAATAAATGTGAAGTAAAAAAAAAAATTAAATATCAAATTTATTATTATTAATGATTATAAATAAATGCACTCATGTTTAATAAATTAATGGCATCATCATTTATATTTACGTACATAGATACATATTTATTTATTTATTTATTTATTTATTTATTTATTAATAAATAAATACACATGTATGTAAATATTAATATATGAATACATTTGTAAGTATGTCAAGCATGATTTTGAAATTTTTGAATAATGCTTTTGATTGTACTGTCTCTATGCACGCAAATATATCGTTATATATTGAACTACTTGAGATATCAGTTCTGCAATGAATGAAATAAAGTCCCTGAAGAGTTCCAAGAGCCGGGGAAGTAGTCACGAGACTTAAAATGAAACAGAGAAGCTCTTTGTTTCAACACAGAGTTTTCATTATTAAGAATTTTGTATCAAATTTGTCTGATTGATTAATCGTCAATTAAAAAAATATATTAAAAATAAAACTAAATAATAATTAAAAATGAATTTCAAAGTGTTTTTGAAAAATTAAACAAATGAATAAGAATCTAAAAATACAATTTTTAATTATTAAAAATTGTATTTTAGTTTGTAATATAAATATATATGCATATGATATGACCTATATTTAGATTTGTTATTCAATACAGATGAAAGGGCGTGTTCGTATTTATTGTTTATACTACTACATCAAACATTAAGAAGTCTCTGAAGTTATCATAGTCACAATGAACAAGACAATTGAGTGTATGTTAAACACACCTGTTAAGGACGTCTCATGTAATCGAATATTTTTATCTCCGGTGCAATTGTCTCATTTCCCTCTCTGAATTCTCTTTATTTATATATATATATATATATATATATACATGTATATACAACACTTCAGTGATTCTCAATCATAAGTTCAATAGTATAAATTGAATGAGAATAAAAATGATAAAAAGCTAGTAAAGTACCTAACTCAATTACTAACTATCGATATTTAATTCAATAAAATTAAATTCATATCATACAATAATTTTTATTCATTCAATCAAAGAACGACCAAATAAGATTATCAGAATATCAAACATTATATATTATAATTATATATTATAAACAAAGCAAAATTTTTATACAAAAATCCTCACGACAGTATTGTAATATTGTTTGGATTTAATTAATATAACAGAATTTTTTTTTAATTTATTATTTTATAAATATATATTAATATTAATGTAATATATTAATATTAATATTAATATTAATATTAATACAATATATTATTATTAATATTAATATTTATGTAATATATTAATATTAATATTAATATTAATGTAATATATTAATATTAATATTAATATTAATGTAATATATTAATATTAATATTAATGCAATATATTAATATAGTTAACTTGTTTGATACGAGAATAATTTTTTATTTAAACAAAAATCGTCATCACGTATAGATTATTACTATTTTAAAAATTAAAAATGGAAAAATGAGCTTAACCAGATGGCTAAAATGAACATGAAACAAATATCCATTATATAAAAATGATCCTTGAACGATCTGGCAGCTGTCATATCTGCACTCTTTAAAAATATTTCACATGATTGAGGTGAATATAACATGGTGTGTGGTTTCGTTTGAGATGCGATATACGAGAGAGGGATTCATCTCCAAAATTACGCGGAAGGTGCAGTAAATTTGTATACACAAACACATAAACATATATGTATAATCGTACAAACAGCACGATTGAAAGCACGTGGAATGATAGAGGGTGGTTGGATGATAGTAGATATAGTCTAGTTATAGTAGATGAGCGAGACGACGAAGTGAACCATCACCGAGAAACAACATCATGGAACCAAACCACTACGATCAGACTATACACCATGAACAACTATATACATACATATATATCTATATGTATAAGAAACCAAACCCACGTGAATCCCGGCCTTCCCGACCGGCTGCTGCAATACAACAAAGGCTCGCATTGAATGGACGAACAATGCCAGTGAGGAGAGCTACTGCTATCCACCAACACTCATACACAATTGGTTATACGTTCTTGTGTGCCTGTTATTACTATACTCAGCAACACATATAATGATAATACAGACAAGAACGCGGTATTTGAAAATTGTTCATTGGATTTAGGGGATACATGAGAAATATACATGTATATATATACACAACGAGAGTGTATATATGCAAAAATTAAATATTTGTTAGTAAATTAAAATAATCTGTGATATTATATTATTAAATATAATTCAATATATTATAATATTGATTACTGATAATTTATTATAATTATATAAATTATATTATTATTAATGTAATATATTTATATTAATATTAATATATGTATTAATATATATTATATCAATATATATATTAATATTTTAACATGAATATTTTTTTATTAATATCAATGTAATATATTTATGTTAATATTAATATATATCAATATGTATTAATATTAACATGAATATATTTTTATTAATATCAATATAATATATTTATGTTAATATTATTATATATCAATGTATATTAATATTAACATAAATATATTTTTATTAATATCAATATAATATATTTATGTTAATATTAATATATATCAATATGTATTAATATTAACATGAATATATTTTTATTAATATCAATATAATATATTTATGTTAATATTAATATATATCAATGTATATTAATATTAACATAAATATATTTTTATTAATATCAATATAATATATTCATGCTAATATTAATATATATTGATATGTAGTAATATTAACATAAATATATTTTTATTAATATCAATGTAATATATTTATGTTAATATTAATATATATCAATATGTATTAATATTAACATGAATATATTTTTATTAATATCAATATAATATATTTATGTTAATATTAATATATATCAATTTGATTTCATATTATATTAATATTAATATAATATATTTATATTATTATTAATATTAATATAATAATAAGTATTATCATACATAAATTATATTTTATAATTTTATTATTTTTTGATATATGTATTTGTTTTTATATCAATTGGCTAATTAACCTGATAATTCTTTCAAGTTAAATTATTCAAATATTATTTTATTGAGTAATAATAATAATAATAATAATAATAAATTTTAAGAGTTTCTGGGATAACTATATTTAATTTTAATTTATTTTTTTTTCCATTTTCGTTTGAGAATAATAAAATTGGGTTAATTGTCATTGAAATGAAACAATAATGAAAATTAATGGTGATTAGCGTGCAACGAAGTAAATATTCTGAATTGTCTTGAAATAATATGTATATGTATATATATATATGGTAGATAAAATAGTTGTTGGACAGGAAAGGTGTGGTGATGAAGAAGTAGAAGAGATGAAGAAAAAAAAAATGGAAAGAAGTAACTGAGACGAATAAGGAGGAGAAAATAGATAGAGAAGTTTCCTTTTTAGTGTAATTACCCCATTTGCAGTGTGGCGCCTCAAAGTCACTTTGGATAAAAAAAAAAAAATAAAGGATCGTGACTTGAATAAAGACGGAAATTCGTCTAACGAAGAATAAAGAATGCAGGAGAAAAAAAATATAAAAAATAATATTAAAAAACGAACATAAATAATTTTTTTTTTCATTTGTTTAGATATACGGTTATTTTATATTTATCTTTTATTATTATTCTACTTATAATTTACGAGAATAATATTGCAATTTTTATATTTTATAAATGTTCAACTGAAAAATCTATGGATTAAACTGATAGATATATTATATTTGCTATTTTTATACTGTATATTTGATATTCGTTTCTCTTTAATGAATGTATGTGAATTGATTTAACGAGAGAATGTATATATGTCCATGGATTATATAGAGAGAGAGAGAGAGAGAGAGGAAAACTAGGCACGTTCAACTGGGAAACGATCGTAATACGCATTGGACGCCCGGTTATACCGTTATGCAATACGAAAGTAGTACTTAACTTATAGATAACTACGTTGCTGTGTATAAAACTGGTATATATAAAGTTATTGACTCTCCTTATACCCGCATGAATGCATATATCTATAAAGAATAGATTCGCAAAAGAAAAAATAGAAGAAGAAAATAAATAGAATTAAAAAGAAAAAAAAATCATTCATTTAATAAAAATTGTACAATAAAAATATAAATGTTTTAATTTATACTTCATTACTATTAATATAACCCACACATTTATATATCTAGTGACTTTAATCATATTTCACCTTTCAGTAAAGGTTGAAGCTAAATATAAATGTATGAAAGAAAAATAAATTATGATACATTACAAAATAAAAAAAAAAGTTTGAATGAAAGAAAAAAAATTTTTTTTTTAAATATAGCATTTGAACGATTGGAAATTCGTGCCACGAACTGGAATAAAATCAATTTTTGAACTCAAACATATTCACACAGACACACTTATGAAGCATCGAATAGTAGTGAAAAATTTTTCACCATTTGAGATTGAACGAGGTTGAAAAAAAAAATAAAAAAATAAAAAATTGTAGAAGGGAGTGAAAAAAAATGAGGAATAAAAGCATAGTCCACGTAGAGCAAGTATACAAGTGTGCACTTGTATATATTCTCAACATATATATACATATTATTGGAGTGAAAGCATCACGGCGAGGTGATTACATCGCTATGTGTTTCTAGTCTATTTCTGGAGCATACTAGAGACCGTCGAGGGTTAAGTGTCTTCGGCTATTCAACAGCCTTTACCTCTTGGTAACTTTAAAAAAAAAAAATTCACCAATCTAAAGAATCTTCATGAAAGACCGTAAAACAAGAAAAAAATATTACATCGTTTTTTAAGAAACTTATAGAAAAAAAAATTAAAGAAAAAAATATGAATAAATTATATTGAAGTCATCGAAATAAAATAAAAGGAAAATTAAAAATTGTCAAAGAAATATATGTGTATTTTTTTTTTTCAGCACGTGGCAATCAGGATCGATTAGTGTTCGTGCCAAAAATGTGCGTAACGATGTGTAAAAACCCCCTTGAAAACGCTCGTGCACAACGAAGTGAAGAGTGAAAAGAGGCAAAACCGAAAGGGAGATTGAGAGAGAAGTCTCTCTCTCTCGCATTTGTAGTCATTCGCAGCTGTTCGTCCCACCTGGCTGCATTTTCATTTGCTAACCAACCAAAAATTGATGGGGAGAAAGAAGAAAAAAAAAAGTAAAATAAAAAAATAAAAGAGAATCCTTAACTACTATGTATATGTGTGGGTTCTCCTCTGTTGCCAACTGTCATCATGAAAATTATATTTATTTATAGGAGAGACTGTTTATATGTGTTCGAGTGCCCTCTTTTTATTTTTCTTCTGTTCTCAGTAATATAACTATAAGAAATTATTATACATTTGTAAGATTCGAATGAGAAAAAAATTTTTAAATAAAAAAAATTCCATGGAAAGTGAAAATATAAGTATATAAAAGGTTTAAAAAAAATATTTCAGCCTTGAGTTGTGCCTTTCTATATGTATATTATATGTATATAAATGTTTTAAAATATATAGCGTCTTATTATATTTTATTTACTCTCTTTCAGTGCACCAAGGCCCAAAGGAATTCACTGGAAATATAATATTTATATTTCTGTTAATATAATTATAAAAAGAAAATTTATTAAATTTCAAATAATATATTTAATTAAATATTTCATATTTTCCATTTACTTCATCTATGATTAAAAATTAAATAAAAATTCTTCGAGATTTTAAAAATAAATAACTAAATGTCTTCTATGAAAATACAGAATAAAATTAAAAAATAACCCTCTTTTCTCATAAACGAAATAATAAATTAAAATAAATAAATAAAATATATTTCATCGATTTATATTTTAATATATTTAATTTTTCCTCTTTGCTTCACAAACATCGATATATTGACCAAGTCTATACAATGGTTTTTCTTACAATAGTGATAAATAGTATTCGGGGGATTTAGCGAAAATTTACGAGCAAGATTCGCGAAAGAAAAATGGGAAACGACGAAAAACGACGAGTGAACAAAACTAACAGAGTCCGCAATGTACCAGACGTTCAATTCACAGACAAAAGGAAAATTTTTCTCTCTATTTGGCGTTTACCTAACAGACATTATGGATTGGCCATTGACAGAGTGAAGGAACTTGTGAAGAAATAGCGGAAGAAAAAATGTGGTATGTTAGTTATAGCAGTGATGAAGATGAAAAAAAATGAAGCGAAGAAAAAAAAAAAAAAAAAGAGAAAGTGAGAAAAATAAAGTCAATGAGAACTGTCAAACCAGTACCACGTGCATCAACCAACCGTGACGATCTCACATTTATAAATTTTTTATATTCTCTCTTCGTTCTTTACATTTGTCTATTTACATTACTAAACGAGAAAAGTATGCGAAAGCCAACAACAAAAGTATATAAAGTCTCACGAAATAAAACAAACACAATCGGTTGTGAATTACTGAGAAAATTAATTTTTTTTTCTCCCTATTATTATTTTTATTATTATTATTATTATTATTATTATTATTATTATTATTATTATTATTTGCTTATTATTATCCAACATTTCGCATGATATATTATATTCTGTCTTTATAATTAATTCTAGAACTAATAAAGAATTTTTTATATAATTTTTTCATTTTACAATTAGTATCTCGTGGATTTTATTTGTAAAAATAATTATTAAATAAATAATAGTATTATATTTTATACTGATATAACAATCGATAGATAAAATTATATATTTTTTTTATTAGATACAACTGTAAATCAATAAATATATGAAATTAGAGGAGTTGAAAATATTATGAAATAAAATACAGTTCATGGGAGAATATGAAAATATTATTATTGAAGTAATAAAGAAATATATAAGAAAGTAATTTTGAAAAAGAGAAAGAGAAAAATGTTGATATAAATATGAGAAATATAATATTAGTAGCAAGAGTTATATTTAAAGTCGTACGATAAAACATAACGTGCCCAGAAAATTTTTGGACGTCACGCAAATATGAAATTTGTGATCAGAATAAATCTATATCCGTGATTCTAATCGTCTGTTACTTTGGATCAATATCAAATACACAAAATATATATATAATTCATCCTTTAAATATGTATTGTGAACATGTATGCCTGAGTGGTTTTGAATTTAGTATAAAAAATAAAATGAAAATTAAATAAAAAATAAAATAATGTTCAAGGGCTTCAGACATTTCACCTTGAGATGAAAAATAAAAATTCCCTGCATAGCGATGGCGAGAATGGAATAAAACTTGAGAGAAAGAGTAAAAAACGAAATACATAAATTACAAAGTGAAGGCAAAAAACAATAATAAAAATCGAACAATATAATTAAATAATAATCACGTTGTTAAAATATTCAAAATAAATTTTGTTTATATTCTCAAATAAACAAACAGTTTCTATATTAAAATATTGCACGAGTTATATCAATATGTAAAATAATTGTTATATAAAAAATCATAAGAAAAATTAATTCCCATATAAATTTAATAAAATGAATAAAAATAACTAGAACAATAATATTCTAAAGTATTATTTATATTTGTATATACATCGATAGAAAACCATGTGAAATAATTCAATTGTATCTATACACATATGCATAGAGTGCGTAAGACATTTCTCATCTCATAAAATACCCAAGTTAAAAACCTAACCTAACCTAACTTATAACTCTAACCACACAAGACTGCGCCCTTCTTGGCCATTCTCCTCTGCGCGTACATTTCTCTTTCCCGTCACATGACGTTCCCTCTTTCTTCCTTCCCACCTCACTCTCGCCCACTCTCCCACTCAATCAATCCTATATCTCTTTGTCTTTTCATTCCTTCATACTCACACACACACACACACCAATATACAAACGCCATTCTACTGTGTAAAAACCGTACAAACACACATAAAATAACAGAATAAAAAAAAAAACGAGATAGAAATGGTCGCGCGCTCGCGTTACCAAGCAACCAAGAAAAACGCGTAAAGACCGATTTCCAATGTCGTTTGTGTCATTTATATATCTCTGTGTGTATACTATCCATGTATTTGTCTCTATACATGTGCTTGACCGAATGGGCAAAACGCTTGTTTCGCGTTGCCATGGACAACGACGTCAAGGAAGATTCACATAGAGAAAGACAGTGCATTTTAGCTCATAATCTCAACAATTTATTCACCAAAAAAATTCCTATTAAATCCCTACACAAATAAATATCATAAAATATAACATTAATTCTATATAAATAACCCAATTACCTTTTTTACTCTAAATTAATTAATAATTAAATACTCATTAATTTAATACAAAAGCAGTAATAATAAAAATAAAAATATACTCTGTAAATTTAAAGAAAAATAATATACTTATACTACACATTAAGCATGCAATTATATAAATTATAAATTAAAAACAAATGAAACATAAATATATTTTTATATTTGTTTCTTAGAAAAGTATAAACAATTGCTTACCCTACTGCTGGAAATGTTGTGTAGGGAAACATTTTATTTATTTAATTTTTGTCCCCACTTTACCAATATTTATTATCAGTTTTCTATCACAAATTATAATGACAACAGCACACTAATTTATTCTCTCTACCTCTTTCACAAAACAATATATATTTATAACATATACACATATATATTATAAATATTATATATATTATATATATACACAGATGCACACATAAATATATATGTTTATATATTGTATATCCCACTCCAGGTCACGCAAGCAGGTTCAAGGTTACACACTGAGCTGTATACTGCCGGGTGAGAGAGCAACAATCCCGTGTGGTTGGTGCTTTCCACCGGCGACGAAACAACACTGCTTATTGGTGAGACGTAAGCGGGAGAGGGGATGAACAACCGGCCAACTAAAACTGCGCATGCGACAAACTACGTTCGTTATTCGTTCGTTTTCTTTAGTTTTTCGCGCGCGTCGTTTTTCTATTTAGTTTCAGTTTAAACAAAGAAACAAATCATACACAATAATTTATCATCCACCCAATCACAATATATATATATTACATTTAAATATAAATAATACATAAAAGCACAAAGTAAATAACTTTATTATTTTCCTCACTTTAATTCACCAAAACACTTTTAAAATAAATTCTTGTAAAAATTCTCCACGATTTTTTTTTTTTCGCCTCTACGTTTAACATTTACTCTTTCATTTATTTATTTATTTATTTTTTATTCATGTAGTGCTACTTTGTAAACAAAATAAACTATCAACCCACCATACACAAACTCACATGTACACAAAAAATTATATTAAATATTTATTTGTATTTATTGTATGTATTATTTCTTTTTTTTTTTTTTATACTATTTAGTTGAATGTGTTTTGTGGCGCAACAAAAGAAACATAAATCTATATATGTTGGTTGTTGTTTGAATATATATGAAAAAAAAAAACAGACGGCGTCAGTGAAGAGAACTGGTAACCCGTGTATAGTCTTTTCTCGTGTGCCAGTCGGTGTGTTGGCCCCTGTGTGGCAGCTGTGTGAACGGCATGAGCGTTTCAATCCCCCTACCACCCTGCAAATTCACCGACCAACCACGGCATAGAGAAACGCACTTGGTGGACGGGGAAAGGGGACAATTGTGTAACAGAGAGAATAACACCTAGTGAGAGAGTGAGAAAAAGAAGGAGATAGATAATGTGAGAGAACTGGAAGTTGATCGGATGTAGAGGGGAAAAATTGAGAGCGCACACGGACTTGATTGTACAGGCTTTACTATATGCAAACGTAAGTAGGTAGATAGGTTGGTTTATAGGTAGGTAGGTAGGTAGGTAGGTAGGTAGATAGGTAGATATATGTATATATTCAGGGAGAAAAAGACAAAAAGAGGAATATGATGGGGAATGATCGGGAACTGCAGGGCAGGCAAGAATTAAATATGGAGGACAAGGCGCGCGATTCAAGCGACTCGTGCGGCAGTTAGTCATACTAAATCGTACCCTTTTCTGTAGGTATATGTATATTTGTCCTTACAGGGATTCTCAATTTTTTTCTGTTATGATATGGGCTTGTGTATAGTTTTGAATTTCATTGTGATGAATGGATTTTATTTTATTTATTTAGCTAAAGATTCTTTAGTGATTTTTATTTTATTTTCGAAAACGAATGATTGAATGTAATTAAAAATTAACTAAATTGGAGAAATTATGTTGATTTTGATAATGAATTAATTTAAAAAAATTTTGATTAAGTATTTCACATTGTTATAAGTTAATTGAGTGTAAAATTCTATTATGTTATATAAGTTCTTAATTTGAAATAAGAAATTTTAATGTGATATGAATATTATCTATATTTTTTTCGTAAATTGTAAGAAAAATTGTTGATTCAATTGATTTAACTTTTTGATGATTTTATATTTAATTATTACGTATATAGTTAAAAAAATTAACTAATATTCATTCAATTTTATCAATTAATATTTGTGAAGTCATAAAAAATTCACGCGATTTATAATATCTAATATAAAATGCAATTACTATTTGATAATTAGCTTCTAATTAATTAATAAAAATTCAATAATGTATAATTTAAAATAAAAAGTAACTAAATGTGATAATTATTCAAACAAATGATAAATGTTGATTCAAAAAATCTATTTAATTTAAATTTACCCACTCACAAGATAATCAAATAATTTCACAAATGTTATTTAATATTTGTCTTATAAAACATAAATAAAACCAACATAAACAAATATATCATTATATTAATATTCTTCCACTTTGAATAAATAACTTCTTTTAATGAATATAAAATAATAAAATATCTAAATATATTTCTAATTAGCATCATTCAATTAAAATAGATATACCAAAGTTACAATTAATACACTTAATAATTTCCATCCAATTCAAATGTAAATTTCTTTTTTTTTTCTTTACAATAAAATTTAACTGTATCAAGAAATCAATTGCGTTAATAAACCGTCCATTGAACTTTTATGTATAATATAAATTGCATTGGTTTTATTTTAATTCTGTAGGCGTCACGATGTCTTGAGGTGTGCAATAGATAGTTTCTTGTTGCGAAACGTTTGCTCTCTTGCAGTTTGTGTCTAGCTCACGTTCCTTTGTGTCGGCACGTTCAACGTCCGGTTTTGCGAATGAGTGTGCAGTATAAATGTATATGTAAGATAGATGAAAAAAAAAAAACAGAGAGATATAAACACAAGCCCTGGTTGTGTTGGATCGATGCAGAAAGCCGGTTTCTCAAGTGCATCAATATATATTTATTTTTTTTTGTGTTACTAAAATTCATTTTAAAACCAAAAAATTTATTTTATTACTCTCGCTATTGATTTTTATTTTATTTTGCTTTTATATTTATAGTTAGAGATTTATTTTTTATATTTCTGCTTTCACTTCCTTCTTACATCTATGCATACCAACCCCTTGTTTTTCCCTTATATTTTTATTTATAAAGAATTGCACAACGAGCACAGAAGTGATGCAAAAAGTTTTGCCAGCCATAACGGCCGTGTCTTCTCCTCTCGAAGATACGTACATCGCGTCTTTAGTTATCGAAATAAAAGTAAAGAGATAAAATAAAAAAAAAAATAAAATACAAAAAGCAATTGGCATTGTACCATACATACACAGGGAGTATTTTCTGTAACTTGAATGATACCCTAGAGGAAGCAAGTGAGAGGTTTCTTTTTTTAATTTTATTTTTTCAATTTTTTTGGTTCATTTTCTTTGTTCTCCCTTTTATTCTCCTAGCACTAATACTGCTTCAAGGCAACTCCAAAGCATACGTATATAATATTGCACTCTAACCTTAATGCAATATCGTGAACGAAAAAAAAAAAAAAAAAATAAACAAATAAAATAAAAAATAAAATAAACGCAATCAAATGATAAAGATTAATTATATAATATATATCCTGTATCTGATTGCTTTATAGTTTGTGATTGACTTTGTTTATGAAGATAAAAATAAAGGAAATAATAATAAGTGAAAAAAGAAAATGGAAAAAGCATGTTAAGAGAGTGCATATGAGTTAGTTACCAACAGACAGTCGTTATCAACTTTGCCTCTCTTTGCTTCCACTTTATGAATATTGTATATAAAATATATATATGTATATATATGTATTAGATATGTATACTGTACACCTCTTTACCCACGCATAGCTGCACCCTTCTAGCACTTCTCAAGAGAGAAATGCTTCGCCACAAGGAGTATACCAACTGTATTAAATTAACATCGTGCTTTGCAACTCGACGTTATGGACCGCGTGTTACTTAAATACATAACTCGTCTGCATGTACACATACATATACATTTATAAATGCATGTTTGTGTATTTTTTATAGACGAATTATCATTATATTTATTTAAGTGAATTAAATTGAGAAAATCACAATTATTTAATATTTTTATTTCCTTTTTTATATTTATTATTTTCATTGATTTATATTTTTTTTTTTAGAGGATGATTTTTTTTTCATCAGGCTTTTTTTTTGTATTGTATATTGTGCTTATGCAATTTTTTTTACTCGTGCGTGGGTGTACATAAATGAGTAAGTGATGTAGGGAGATTACTTGTGAGAATATAATTTTTTTTTTCTGTTTAATGTTATTTTCTTTTTTAAGTGAGCTGGGTATAAAATAGTTTTCGTCGAGATGTAGAGGAGTAGAATGAATTGCGACATGGTCTAACAACGTTTTTTTTTTCTTGTTCTTCTTCATTCAAATTCTATATTCCCTGGCGACTATCTGGGTTTTAAATATCACGGAAATTGGAACCAATAAATTTTAGGCCAACATAAATCGTCCGAGCGCACGCGGGCGTAAACTAAAATCCTTCGTTCTCCTCTTCATCCCCTTCCGTTCACCCTCTCTTTATACATACATATGTATATATATTTGTAAGCGTTCGTGTTTTTTTTTTTCTTTTTCACTCGGAGTAAAATAGAAAGGTGGAAGTGGATGAAGGGAAAAAATTGAGTGGACTAAGGAGAGAGAAAGTTTCGGAAATAACTAAAAGCAAAAGAGAGAAATGTTAAAAAGCTCACGATGGATTTTTTTTTCTCTCATTCATCTACTTTTTTTTCTTCTTTACACTGACTTATTTAATTTTTTTTTATTCCCTCGTACCAATCGTTACGCGAAAAAAATTCAAACTGATAAAAAAAAAAATCAACTCCTTATCCATTCTCTCATCAAGTAATAGTTTCCGGTAGGATCAAACTTACATTTCAATTCATGATTAAACTTTCATAGCACATACACTTTACCATCAATGCTGTCGCAATTTAAAAAAAAAATTTTTTTTATTATTATATCAAGCTTTTCTAGATATCTACACGTATATAAAATGCATTTCTATGTCTTGAGATATTCCCATAAGGACGATAACATTTTTTTTTCCCATCACTTCTTAACATTACTCTATTTATTGATTCCCCTGCAATAGAATCAATAGTAAATTTTACGTTCAGTGAAAAAAAAAAGATGCAATAAAAAATACCAAAGGAAATATACAAAAGAATACATAAAAAATAATAAAAGAAAAGCAAAGTAAAAATTATTATTGGCAAATGTTAAATACATGTATAATAGTAGTAAATACACGGTTATGTCAGACATATGGTACCAGGTACGGTACACCTTGCGTGACGATGGAATGCGTGTCCGTTAGAGATTTCGATCTCGTCGAGCGACGTTTACGATTTGCCGTTTACCACTTAACGTACTGCATAACTACCCCTGAATAATCTTCAATACTTTATATTTCATCTATTTGTAAATGTCTGCATGTATGTATGTGTACGTATAATCTTCACGAATATTACTAAAGTTTTCGCGCGCACGTCATCAACGTCTACATTAATATAAAGTTTGTCCCAAAATTCACGCAAATTTTCAAGTATTTCCAAAGTGTTATTTCTTGCGTAAATATTGGGACACTTTTTGTATATTTTCCCGAGTAGTATCAAGTATAATCTTGCTTTAATCAATGTTCATTCAAGATCTTAAAGAATTATAATATTAATTTACCGTAACGATTAAATTAGCTACATTTTGTATTAGTTAATTAGTAGTTTACTTTTTTTTTTTTTTTTATTTATATTTATATACTAAAGTAATTTCTCTTTCCGTTCTGACCATGTATAGGAAATTTAATGTTTTATTAGAGCGAATTTAATTTGGTTGAATTATCAGAAAAATGTTGGAATAAAAAAATTAAAAAAGAATATTAAAAATAAATTCAAAATTTTTTTTTTTTTTTCATGTCATGGACACAGGTTGGGATGTAATCGGCTCGGTAGGTCAGCCGGAAGATGTGTCTCTGCTCGATGGACATTATCATCCAAGTTTGATCGCAGCTTATCCGTGACCCCCGCAAAGAACACGAAAAATACGACGAGAAAAAGAACTATAGAGAGCTTTTAGTTGGATGCTTTTACTTTTCATTTTTCTTTTTTATTTGTATTTTTTTTCTTTTACAACTCTTGGATAATCCTTCTCTATCTGCAAATGTATGTCTTGCAAGTTTGTAAGATAAAGTGAAATGAATTAAAATAAAAATACAAGACCACATTGCTCATCCCTTATACAAAAATAAATATATTTCACATATGTAAGTATAAAAATCGCAGATGGCCAAATCCAACTGCGTTTCATTTTTAAATCATTACATCAAGCTAAGGCATCCACCAAAAAACCCTGCACAATAAATTAATAACCCAGCATTCATTAAAAAAAAAAATAAATAAATAAATAAATCACGAATAAAAAATACAATGAAAAAAAAAAAATATAAAAATATTCCATTTATATTATTTTTTTCCTGCTCAACAAACTATTCATACTACATTCTAAAATTCCCTAATCAAAGTACAATATCAATACATAAAAAATAATAAATCTGATCATAAAAGCTCAGAGAGATATCACAAAACCGCAAATATATTTTCAGTCAACTATGCATACTTTTTTTTTTTTTTTTCATCCACCACACAGATACATATAAAGATTGACCTATAGATATTTATACAACATGGGGTCACAGCCTAGGGTGATGGCCACTAGGTTAGATACACATACATATGTATAGTAATGGAGGAAGCATGAGAGAACAACTATAAACGTAATACCCGCCTCGAGTCTCTCTCGGATATAACGACCGATGCGCACTCATGTCGCCATTCCGGACATTTGTGCTTACGAGGTAGATTGTATCTATATGTAATGAGTATATGTATGTATATATAGGGAGAAAACATTACAGGTACATGAAATTTGGCGATTTAGACCAGGTATATACCTATACTATAGACGTTATCACGACCAGAATCATTTTCGTTTACACACACAGTCATCGTCGTTCCATTCCAATCAGCCTCGTAATTTTCAACCCCACATTTTCCTATCCTATTTGTTATAACAACCTAGCAACATCTGAATATCAATATTATATTAATTAATATGTATCATAGAATTATAAATAACAATTATTATTTATTTTATAAATTTATTATT